>JAYDZE010235525.1:0-20139 GCA_034509125.1 Monilaria moniliformis
AGAGGACTCCTCGACTCGGCTAAACATTTACGGTTTTATAGTTCTTATATATTGTTCAGTTGTAATTTTCTTTTATCCTTTCCGTGTAACTTTCGCCCGGCAAGTCCTTTATCTCTGTAACACATATTTATTCAACATCAACTACCTATGGATTCTAGTAATGGAGACGCCCACCATGTTTTTGCAGGAATTAATTCATCTGCAAAAAGGTACAATTGTTTTTTCTTTTACAAGGAGAAACCAATCCAACGAGAGAGGCCAACTTCAAATTTTCTATTTATCCATTCAAAAAAATCGTAGAAATCAATAGGTATATAATTTGCATTTACTGAAAGGTTTGTGATAGATGCAAGAATTTAGTTATATTATGTTTTATTACTTGAAATTGAAGAAAAGTATGGAGAGCTTTTCTAAGGTGCAAATTTTCAGCCTAGGAAGAGTCAATCAAGATAAGAAATTTGTGTATTTTCTACGTAATCCAAGTCTACTAGAGTGTAGAACTGGGATTTTTTGCTGACCAATTCAATGGATTAGCAAAAAAATAAAAACAATAAATAGATAATAAAACCACTTGCTAAGGTAGTATTATTTTCAGGGAAGGTTTATTAGAAATTGGCTGTGCAAATTACAAGATCATTATATACTGTACAAGAAATTTAGGGATTGGGTTCTGATTGATTGTGATTGTCAAAGAGTCGGCACCAAAACGGCGCCGTTTAGAGGGCAAGCAATGCACCCTGGCATCAAGTAGTGAAAGTAGGAAACTTCTGAGTGTTCTCACCAAGACTATTTCAACCACCAATACTTAAAATAAATTTTTTTTTTTTCAGAAATTAAATATCTTTCCAAATGTCTCCTAAAAAATTTATTCGCCAATGTCCATTAACGTGTTTGGTCAGAACAATTGAATTGTCATTAGTAAAATAAGGAAAATTAAACAAAACTAGATCAGAACACAATTTGTTCCATTTCTCTCACAAACCTTCATTTCTCTTACATGGATGCCATCACGTTCTTGCTTTTCTTGCTCCCTTTCCACCTTCATCTCTTCAAAGCCGCTGATTCCAAATGCCCAGAATCCTTCAAGTGTGGAAATCACACTCTGAAGTTCCCTTTAACGAAAGCTAATAATTCGGGCTGCGGATTGATCACAGTTGCTGGCTGTGATCCTCCATCTCCATATCAAGTGATTCATTTTGGTGGTGGAAATCTTGGGTATGCTATTTTGGATTATGATTCATCAAACAAAATGGGGATTCGTGATCTTCAGCTTGAAGCTCAATTGCAGAACCGTAGCTGCTTTTCTTTCATGAATCAATCCATGCTTCGATCGCCTTCTATTTCAATCTCATTCTCTCCTAATCTCACCTTGTTCCACTGCAAACCTACTGATAAATCTAAATTTGATAAATATTTCGAAAACTATAGCAAGATAGATTGTCTCGACACCGTGTACTATAAAATCCCAACATCCGATGATTCTCCTTCGGAGCAAATTGAAGCTCCTGAAGGATGTGCATTAGTTCAGCTACCTATGAGTTCTAATCGAAACTCGGATGATTTGTTCAGTATGATAACTGCTAATTTTACTCTGGAATGGAATGTTTCTGATGAATGCCTTACTTGTTTAAATGGGGGAGGGCAGTGTCTTACTGCCAACAATAACAAATTCTACTGCAAAAGAGGTATCGTTTGCGTCTGGAAGTTTTTGGCTCTAATCCGAATAAATAGACTATGTTTGTGTGCTCTATATGCCTAACATTATGCCTAGTTGTGTTGTTTGCATCATTTTTTGGTCTAAATCTAACTACCAAAAATGGTAATTTCTTTGTTTAAATTCTGATCCAGGCAACCGGTTGAAGAAAATATTATTAGCTACATGTAAGCTGATTCTCTCTCTCTCCCTCTTTCTCTCTCACACACACATTGATTAAAAGCACAGAAATTCTGCAATATATGTAACTTAATTTCTTCTTGATTTATGATAATCAGTGATACCTGGATTTGCTCTCTTGTTTGCCTGCGCCATATTTATAATTTGGCTACGAAAGAAAAAGATGGGCAGAGCCTACCTTCTTTCAAGAAACCTATCTTCTGATCCCTCCTCAAAATCGGACATCGAAGATGGAAGCTTCAACTTCGGCATTCCCATCTTCTCCTACACCGAGCTCGTCGAGGCCACCGGCAACTTTGACCCTTCCAAAGAACTCGGCGACGGAGGCTTTGGCACCGTCTATTACGGTAACCACACAACTCATCTCAAAAAGTTATAGCCCGACCTTTAACCTCGGTTACATTTTAGCCGGAACATAAAAATGTTACAAATGTAGTATGTACTTATCAGTACCGTTGTTCACTTAATAGCTCAAGTACCGTTGTTTACTTAGCTCAAGTCACAATTTTTGAGCTAGAGAGTTTCCGTTGGTTATTAAGCAATTTAAAAAACATTTCAGGCTGTTTATACACATCATTAATTCTAATGGTTGTTTCTCGAAGACAAAATCAACTTAAGTTTGCTGAAAATTTTAAATCAGATTATTTAGTCTAAAAACACAAGTTCAAGAATACCAAAATTTTTCTTTTGTTTGGTAATTGCAACTGTAATATAACCGTGTCACTGTGCCCAGGCAAGCTCCGCGACGGCCGGGAAGTCGCGATCAAGCGCCTGTACGAGCACAACTACAGACGAGTGGAGCAGTTCCTGAATGAGATCAAGATCCTCACCAGTCTCCGCCACCCCAACCTCGTCTCCCTCTACGGCTGCACCTCGCGGCGCAGCCGCGAGCTCCTCCTCGTGTACGAGTACATCCCCAACGGCACCGTGGCTGACCATCTCCACGGCGAGCACGCCAGCTCGGCGCCTCTCACGTGGCCCATGCGGATGAGCATCGCCAGAGAGACGGCCACCGCGCTCGCCTACCTACACAAGTCCGATATCATCCACCGCGACGTCAAGACGAACAACATCTTGCTCGACGGGAATTTCTCCGTCAAGGTCGCCGATTTCGGCCTCTCGCGGCTCTTCCCGAACGACGTCACCCACATCTCCACGGCGCCCCAGGGCACCCCGGGTTACGTGGACCCGGAGTACCACCAATGCTACCAGCTCACAGACAAGAGCGACGTCTACAGCTTCGGAGTCGTGCTGATTGAGCTGATCTCGTCTATGCCAGCTGTTGACATAAGCCGGCATAAGCACGAGATCAATCTGGCCAACCTGGCCGTGAACAAGATCCAGAAATGTGCGTTCGACGAGCTGATTGATCCGGCAACAGGGTACAACTCCGACGTGGAGGTGACGAGGATGACCACGTCGGTGGCGGAGCTGGCGTTCCGGTGCCTGCAGCTGGATAAGGATCTGAGGCCGTCGATGGAGGAGGTGGTGGCGTTCCTGCACGATATTCAGAGTGGTGAGGATTGCGATTTTGAGCAGATGAAAGGGAATATGCGCGGGAAGATACCGCCGTCGCCCGAGACGGATGACGTGGTGCTGTTGAAAAGTAGGATTTATCAGTCGTCCCCGACGGCGGTGACAGATACGTGGATTAGTAGTGACTCGACTACGGCGAGTTCTGTTGGGTGATTTTTGATGTTGTTAGTGCTAGGGGATGAGATGGTATATATATTTGTGTGTGTGTGTGTGTGTGGAGTAAGAACGGTTTGTATATTCTTTCTCTATTTTGTGTATTTTTCTTGTGTAGCAGTGAAAGAGACAGTAGTATTTCCTCTGCATTATGTGATATGTTGTCACTGAGGATGAGTTGTCAAATCGGCGGACAGAACGGATAAAAAATTGATCGGACAAATGTGCAAGTCCATCCCAGACGCGGGCTGTCTGGGCAAGCCTTAGCCCATGGATATGTGAGTCGGTCTTGCCTGACCCGGACTTTTCCAAGATGGGCTGGGCTGGGCCATAATCTACACCTGTACTGGCACCTACATTATTTATGTATTATTAATGTTGGAGCAGAGCCCAACTCTAAAAATAAGAAAAGTGTTGGGTGTAGTGTATAGAACATTTGTAAAATTTCGGAATTTTAAATATTTTTTGTTATGAGATCGTCCATCCATTAGAGCACACTAGTTATATTCGAACAATTATCCATAAACAAATAAATAATAACAATTCGTAATGTCGGGCCAAGTTAGAAAAATCACACACAATTCGTAATGTCGGGCCAAGTTAGAAGAATCACACACACAAGATAGATACGATTGATAGTATAGATAAAATTAATTGAATTATTTAGTCTTGTGTTTGAGTTGATTGATTGTGGTGTAAGATAAATTGAAGGATTATGACTAAAATGCAAAAAAATAAAATAAAATTAGAAATCTTTTTTTTTTTGTAATTATACAAAAATACATGAAATTGAAAACAAAACTAATAATAATTTTTGTGAATGTATTTTTGAAATTTTGTGTTATAGATTGTAGGATGATTAAATAATCAACTCAACTTTGGGGTGATAGAATAGTTATCTAATTGGGTGATTAGGATGCGGGCCGAGTTATCCATCACGAGTCTAATCATGCAAACCAAACATTTAATTAAGTTGAATTATTTTATCAATAATATCCTATCACTCAAATCAAACACTTCATGTGAGTTATTGCCTAATAGAGGAAACAAGCCACGCTTCGGCCATTCATTGCCTACCAAACAATAAATAACTAGGTAGATAAATCAAACTTTGATGCACACACTGTGCAATGAAAAAACACATCAAGGAGACTTTTTTTCAACTGGTCGACTTTCCGGAGTGGTGGGAAGACAACCACAAAATACGTGGTAAAATAGTTATAAGGGTGGATAACCACTAAGGAAGCCACAACGTCGTCGGAGTAAGCAACTGAGAGGCCACCAGCACTCAAAGTGGCGACGAAAAGCACCGGAAGCGACAAAATTTCTAGATGGACGGTGAGGGGAAGAGAAGAAATTGCAAAGGCAGAGACAACTAGGGCTGGGATGAATGGGCCAAATGGACCGATAAATGGAGGTAACGAGTGTGGTTTTACACCAAATCCTCCATTTTTCTATTATTTACAACAACTCCCCATTTATTAATAAGTTAAATGTCAGCCCTCCAGCATGATCCCCAATTTAAAAACAAGCCCTTATCTTCTAATTTCTTACAATTTTGACTCAAAAACTTGAGAAATTATCATTCTGCACCCAGTTTCCAAAAAAAGAGAGGAAAAATCTCAGTTATTAGTGAGAATCGCTTTTAGGCTTTAGAACATATTTATATTGCTTGTAAAGCCCATAAAACTTGTGATATGAAAGATATGGGTGGATTTTTTATTGTGGAGCTACAGACACGATGACTCATGATATAATAGACACAATGAAATTCCTAAACCTATTAGAACTCACGTTCAAACTGCAAGAGGGGATTAGCTCGAGTTGCAGGAGCCGAAATTGTGGAGATTTTTCCATGACTTTGAGAATTTTTAATTACCTTTATGATCTTTTCTTTTCTTATAAATTGATGTCTATTAGTCATGTGACTAAGAAACTTAACTGCACCTTATTGATGTACCTGACTTTTTATCTTCTGCAGGATATCTTCTGCACTAAACTTGCTCAAACTTATAATTTTTGTTGCAAAACTTGTGTTTTGGCAATGAACCATAGACAGTCGTTTAAACCAAGAAATACTTGAATGGATTCAGTTTTTTCTCTTGTTCACTCTAATGCCTGTGGTCCTGCATCCGTTGTTGGTGGTAATGGTTTTCGAGATTTCTTGCATTTTGTGGATGATTGAACTTGGGTGACTTGAGTTTATGATCTAAAACATAGATCTGGAGTTTTTTTAAAAAAAAAATTACTCATTTTTAAGCTATGATCCAAACTCAATTTCAAACGACTGTTAAAATCCCTAGAACTGATAATGGGGGAGAATTTGTCAATGCCTCTATGTAATAATTTTTTTTGAATAATAGTTTAATTCACCAAATTACTAGTCCTCATACTCTGGAGCAAAATGGGGTGGTTCAACGAAAGAATCGGATTATCCTTGAGATGACTCGAGCCATCGTCATCGATTCTAAGTCACCCAACACTTCAAGTGTGAAGCTATTGCTATTTCAGTTTATCTTCTTAACTGACTACCCACAAAAATCCTTAACCTTAAAACAAGGCCTTCAGCTTTTATCAGCCTTAACCAAATCCAGGCAGGTCATCACTACGATGAATTGCAATTTTCTTGAAATAAAGTTTTTCCACCACCTTAGCGGTCAGGGGGGAGTAGTAGTGATAGTGACCCTCTAAGTTGGTTGTCTATGTCAAATGCAAGTCAATCGAAAACGTATCCAACAAAAATAGTTAGTGTTGCCCTTGAGCAGGTCTCGAACAAAGTGATGTCATAAGCACTGCGGCCTAATGATCATGATCCACCTTTACTGAACCTGAGTTTGATCCTGATCCTGGTCCTATTTTGAATGCTTCTAACAATGATGTCTCATAAGAAAAATAAAATACAGTTATAGTTGGTGATACATGGTAGTATGTACTACCATTGAGATGTAAAAAAATGTATTCCTTCTGAAAGATATACCCCTAAAAAGATATCGAGAAAGTCTAGATATTCCGTTGTGAATATTGCTAGGGAAAGTCTTACTAAAATTGCTTGTGCATTTGAAACAACCTTGTATGAAGAAGAAGAAGAAGAAGAAGAAGAAGAAGAAGAAGAAGAAGAAGAAGAAGAAGAAGAAATTCCACAAACAGTGGAACGAGCTCTCAAGTTTAAATATCGGATGGATGCAATGAAGATGGAGATGGATGCATTAGCCCGAAACAGTACTTGGTAGAAGTGTCAACTTCCAAATGGGAAGAAACCAGTGGGTTGTAGGTGGGTTTTCACAATTAAGCGAAGACCAGATAGATCCATTGAGCGATACAAAGCTCAATTGGTGGCGAATGGATACACCCTGACCTATGGTGTAGACTTTGCTAAGACGTTTTCACATGTTGCCAAGATAAACACAATCTAAGTTTTACTCTTGTTTGTAGCTAGTAGAGAATGATCACTACATCAATTTGATGTCACCAATGTCTAACTACATGGAGAATTGAAACAATATATATGGATGCATCTATCGATTTTACTGATGAGTTTGGAAACGAAGAAGTATGCAAACTCAGAAAACTATGTGTGGACTGAAACAATTTCCTAGACTTGGTTCGTGAGGTTCACTGAAGCAATGAAAAATATGGATACCAGCAGATCAATTCTGATCACACTATTTTTCTTAAGAAACGGAATGATCGAAATATTGTTTGATCATATATGTTGATGATATGATCATTACTAGAGTTGATGGAGAAGAGATAACTGAGCTAAAAAAGAATTTATTTAGTGAATTTGAAATGATGAATTTAAGACCACTTAAGTTGATGTGAACCCACCATAAAATCATAGAAACTCCCAAGATTTGCCCTTGCATGAATCCCAAATAAAAGAAGAAAATGATAGGGTGGATTCACCCCACATAAAGTTGAATCAAAAGGAAAATGGTGGAGGGTTTGAGGAGATGTAGAAGTGTTTGTGAACAAGACACTTTCATAGAACCAAGAACCTCAACCAAGACAATGGAGGCAATCATTTGCTAATTTCACTAGGACAATCCCATGCAAAGCTCCACAATCTAGCAAACACTAAACTAGTTACATATTTTTACATTGAATAACAAGTTAAATAATTCAACCACACATATAAGTATGAAATTCAAACAAGAATAAAGCTCAACCAAAAGGGAGCACTCTCTAATGGTGTTTTTGCAGCATTTTCAGAAGTCTAACTTACAAAATGGAAGCCAAAACTCTTTTAAAAGAAACAAAGAATTGTTGGACAAGATCAAACAAAAGCATATAAAATCCTAACACCCTTTCCAAGTAGTACCAAATTTTGTTGGAAAAAAGAATGAAAATAAGGAAAAACAAGTACAAAGGTTGGAAGTCAAAATGTTGGAAGCGTAATGACACACGAACCGTGTGGGAAATGTGGGCCTCCTACACGGTCTGTGTGGAAGCTACAACTTGGCGAGCCTGCATGGTCACACGGCTCGTGTGAGAAGCATGGGCTCCCATATGTTCCGTGTAAGAGCTTCTGGAGTTTTGGTGTCCACCTTGTAGATGCCACATGGTCCGTGTGGTGGAGAGGTCTTCCCACATGGTCTGTGTGGGACTTCTGGACCTCTGGAAGGCTCCGTAACTTCAAGCAATGTCTTCACAGGTGGAGGTTCTTCAAGCTTGGACTCTTTCTAATTTGCGAGCCTTCAAATTAAGTGGGTTAAGGCCTCATTCATCCTTTTCATCATTGGTCATGTCCTCGGCCTCACGCTTGATGTATCACTCATGATCATAAGTAGTTCATTGTCATTGGAGTAATAAGATTAAGGAAAGATATATTTATCAATCAACGGAAATACATTCTTGATCTTCTGGCATAAACGAGAATGGTAGATTGCAAGCCATCTGATACACCAATTGCTTTGAATCATGGATTGCAAATTGTAGAAAGAGCCGAGTTGGCAGATCGAGAAAGATATCCGCGTTTGGTGGTAAAAGTGATTTATCTCTCCTACACCAGACCTAATATAGCCTATGCAGCGGGAGTGGTGAGTGAGTTTATGCATCAATCTCAAACTGACCACTTAGAAGCTGTGTTGAGAATAGTAAGATATTTGAAGGAGACGTCCAACCATGGACCATGTTTTAAAAAGCATGGTCATCTTAAAATACACGAGTACACGAATGCTGATTGGACAGGAATTCCAGTGTATAGGAGAACCATTCCAGTCTACTTTATCTTCATTGGTGGCATCTTGGTGACTTGGAAGAGTAAGAAACAAAAGGTGGTAGCTTATTGTGCTGGGGAGTCATTAAAGAATCCCCTACTATCAGGATCTCATAGGATGATGTTTGAATTTAATTCACAAAATTCTTATCTAATATATTTAGAATGCATATAGACAGATTGCAAAAAGCAAACAAGATAACCCTAGACATGCTCTTGGAGATCGAATTTTTTATCTTATTTGTAGAATTTTCTTGTTGATTATTGTAAGACGATGGCTTGTTACTCCCGTCACTCCTCCACAACAAATCAACTTTAGAACTTTTTTGGATATTTCTTCTTATAGTTTGAATACTGTGTGGGCAATATAACTTTCAAGATTAATAATCGGGGTGGGGAAATAAAATCACACAAGAGCACTCTATATAGGGACAACGATTTTTCCCTTCTCTTGTGTCCTTAGTGATTTTCATCCCCAATTCCTCATTTGTAGAGGTGGTGGGTTAGGTCAGGGATTCTAAGAAAAATAAGAACTATGTCTCATAATGGGCTTAATTCTTTAAATTGAGCCCCAACTTAAATTATGTCCATTAATATTAATTGAGTCCACCATAAAATTAGTATTGAACTACCCATCTTGATCAAGATTACGAATATGACTTATTTTCAATTATTATTTCTCGTGTTCAAGATATATAATATCCATTAATTAATTCAAAGCTTGCTGCTAGCTTTAATTAATTAATTAATCTCTTTTGCCAAGAGTGATCTAGTTCAAGACTTTATTTTTTATATTGGCGTAGATTACAACTGCGTAAATTTGTATAATAAATTTCTTTTTCGGACACCTCTTGGAGATATTATCAATTCGGGTTCCCCTAAGACACGATTCTATATAATAACAATACTGACACTATTAGATATTAATTATCACTGCCCAACATATCAGGAATATCATACGGTTAAGAAAAACTCACACATATTGATATATCAAAGTAGTAAATAACTAATATTGTCTGCTAAATGTTACTTATATAAATTAAGAAATAATAAATCACCGAGACCTTATACTTCATTTACTCAGTAAGGAAATAACATCTCACTGTAATCCATTTTCAGTGCTATACCACACCAATGACATCGGTTGCCCAAAATAGGTGCAAACCTTGGATTAACACTGCAATCTTTCACGATAAATTGTCCATGTCTATCTAGATCATGAACTTGATTTTCTTCTATAAGGAACCGACTGAAAGATCTTCTGTTATCATGAATCCACCATTTAGTCTATAATGTATAAGGAGGACGTGTTTGCTCCATTTATGATCTTAAGAATAAACATTCATAACTACAAAAGGTAAACTGTGTGATAATATTGAATTTTACCTAATTTTGCGAGAAATAAAGTTTTCAATATAAAGTAGTTCAAAGCATATTTTTCAGTATACAAACCCTAACGTTTTCAAATGCAAAGGTTGAGTTTCGGGAAATTAAAAGTGGTCTGACTGAAATTTTATGGTTGAGGAAATTGATGATAGAGCTTGGTCTCAACTATCAAGAACTAGTAAACTTTTTTGTGACAACAAGGTATCAATTAGCATCTCATGAAATCCTGTGCAGCACGATAGAATAAAGCATGTAGAATTAGATAGACATTTCATAAAAGAAAATATTAAGCGGAAATAATGGAACTTCCGTTTATAAGATCTCAAGATTAGTTAGCTAATGTTTTGACTAAAATAGTGAATTCAAAAATCTTTACGTTACTTAATTTGAACGGGAATGTTGAAAGATTGATCTCCCAAAAGATCAGCCAACAATAAAAAAGAATTAAGGATAAAAACTTTCCTCATACTCATGTAATTTTGTCTATAAGGCTGTGTATTATCGGTGGATGAATACAATGGAGATACAATTTAAACCTTTCTTTTTTATACAAATTAACAGATGGCTGCAATTCTACACATCAAGATCCAAAAATTCAACTAGAATCTGAAGGTCTTCGTTATGATCTGCTTCAGATTTCCGAGAATCACATGTCCATTCGCGATTCTGAGCTGCAAAAGCTCTTGAACGATAGGAGATATGTTGCTCTCAGAAATTTTTCTCCCTAAATATCCCTTTGCTTCGCTCACACTAGCCCCACCTAATGTCTACTTGTTTTCATGTAACGAATTCTATGATTGTAACGAAACAATCAGCAATTCAATAAGTTGCTCACAATTCACTATGTTCTATGAACATGCTCCAAAGGAAATTTGCCATCCTTCAGATTGTTCAATGATTCAAGTACCTATAACTAGGGAGCGCAATTCAGTCAGTTAACTCATGACATTACACTAGAGTTTGATGTTTCTCATGATTGTTATGAATGTCACCGTCGCGGAAGGCAGTGTCTTAGTAACTCCATAAACGACTTCTACTGCAAGGAAGGTATTGTTACATATGCTCTCTCTCTCTCTCTCTCTCTCCGTCTTTACAGTTAAATCTGTCTGCAAGTTTCTTTTTTCTTTTTTCTTTTTTTAGTATATTTAATTTAAACGAGCTTTGTGTGTGTGGCATGATAAAACTGATGATATATGTTTCTTGGGGATGGGTCATAGTGAGAATTACACATGAACAAATTCATGAATCCGAGATGAACAGATCAGTATAACACATGAACAATCACATTCAACTAATGTGGTTGTTCATGTATTTGTTCATCTCGGGTTCACGAATTTCATGGATTTGTTCATATATTCTCATTTCTCACGAAGATGTTTATTCTCATTTGAACCATTCTCTGTTTCATGTACATATGTTCATCTGAATTTTGTCATATAAATTATATTTTATGCGATGAAGTATGTTTGCAAGCAGCTAGAGGTTGGTGCTGATACCAGGTAAAGTTCAACACACATTCCTCAATTCTCTTTGTCTCTTTAGCCTTTTTAGACGTAAACTACTAATTTTTTGTTGTTGCTCGGCCATATCTGCAGGTGGACTATTGTTTCTTCTATGCTTGTTGATCTCCTACATGATCTGGCTGTTGAAGAAAAGGGTCGGTGCGGGCTACCTTCACGCCTCTAACATATCTTTCTGACACCTCAAAATCGGACATCAATGGTGGGAGCTCCTTCTTTGGCATCCCCATCTTCTCATACACAGAGCTTGAAGCAGCCACCAACAACTTTGGTCCTTCTAGAGAACTCGGAGATGGAGGTTTTGGGACAGTTTACTATGGTAAGAAATCAACATTGAATCAGTTTACATAGTTAATACAACTAGTTGATATCTAGTGGTAATAGAAAGGTTGCATTTTGTGTCTGTTGGTCTGGCAGTAGAATAGTTAATGTCTGAGGGCAAAGGTTTTAGGTTTGACTTCTGATTCCACTGTCTTAAATTTAATATTGCTATTAACAGAAATGCTGCATTTTGTGTACTAGGCAAGCTACTAGATGGAAGGGAAGTCACGATAAAGCGCCTCTAAGAGCAGAACTGCAAAAGACTGGAGCAGATCATGAACGAGATCAAGAGTCTTACAGTTTAAGGCACCCGAATCTTGTCTGTCTGTATGGCTGCTCTTCTAGGAGAATCCGGGAGATTCTGCTCGTGTACGAGTATGTATCTAATGGCACGGTGGCTGATCATCTGCACGGTCAGAGCGCCGAAGGACAACATCTTACTTGATGTCAAGACAGACAACATTTTACTTGATGAAAACTTTCATGTGAAAGTGGCTGAATTTGGGCTGTCGAGGCTGTTCCCAAACGATGCCAGTCATATCTCGACTGTCGCCAGAGGGACCCCAGTGACTGGATAAAAGTTCAGAGTACCATCTGGCTACCAAGTGACTGGATAAAAGTGACATCTACAGCTTTGGTGTTGTCCTCGTTGAGCTCGTTTCATCCATGCCAGTTGTGGATGTAGGCAGGCGGACACATGATATCAACTTGGCCAACTTGACGCTGACAAGGATGTAGTGGAAATTAACAATACGAACATAACAGGAATGAAAACGGATCTCTGAAAGTCGTGAAAATACTTTTAGATCAAATCATTTGGTCGATTCTATCCAATTATTTAATCGGATAAAGTTCAGAGTTTCTTAGAAGAAAGTATGTAATAATATTGTGAGAAAACAGAACCACAGAATCTGATGAAAAAGACCAAAAAACGGAAATATAACTATTCAAACTGCCATGCACCCGGCCGAGTGTGACTCTCTGGAGAAGATTTCGCTTTCGACCCGGCCGGGTGGAGTCATACCACAGTCTCACCCGGCCGGGTGAGACTCTCTGGACTCCACACCGTGTTTTACCTGACCGGGTGAAGGCATGCACCTTCTCACCCGGCCGGGTGAAAGCCTTTGGAATCCACGTAGTGTTTCACACGGCAGGGTGAAGATATGCCACATTCTCACCCGGCCGGGTGAGTCCCACTGGATCCCAAATTTGCCCAAAATCGAATGAGTTTTCACCATAGGGGCTGCCGCCCCTTGGACCCCGCTTCCAAGGGCGCTGTCCCCGGACCCCGTCCCTTAGGGAGAAAATCATAATAAATTCATATAAGCGTGCACTCCGCACCTCCAAACTTATATGAAGTATTATTACGACGATATTGGTCAATTCAGTTAATCCAATTACACTAAAATATCCAACAAAAGATACAGAAGGGCGCGTTTGATGAGCTGGTTGATCCGTCTCTTGGGGATAACCTCGATGCTGCTGTCACCAGAATGGTTACCTCAGTTGCCGGGATAGCATTCCAGTGCCTGCAGCTCGAGAAGGAGATGAGGCCTTCCATGGCTGAGGTGTTGACTTTTCGCAAATATATATCTAACTGAAAAATGTAATGTTAGAGAAAGAGACCACTTTGGCAATTAATGGTTTACAGTGTGAGAAGAAAAGCGTAGGAAACTAGTAATGTATACAAATGAGAGAGAGTACATGTAATAAAATTTATGTTCTTGTCTTGGACTGTAATGCAGTGTTAACAATTTCAGTAAAGGGGGATTTCGGTATAGAAATGAATTTCTGCAAAAATGCAAAAATTAAAAAAAGAAAAAAAAAATCAATGAAAATTTCACTTGGGTTTCTGAAACATTACAGACAATCAATTTGTCTAATACATCCAACAATGGGGAAAGCTTGAAAAAACAACATATACATACAACAGCAGAAACTTATAGTTGCTTTTTAGTGAACAAAATTGAACGTGAATTAATGCCCAGCAGTGAGCTTATGATCTGTATTATCCAAAGGAATAAGACGAGTTCTATCTTTAGATGGGTTTACAGATTGGTCTAAAGCATCGTTTTCTCCGGGGCTTGTCGATCCCTTCTGAGACTTGGTTCCAGAATCGGGTTTAGGGTGAGGTTTTGGATGCTGCTGCTCCTGTGGAGTAGATAGTTCCAGCAAAAACCTGTGTATCATCTCGTAACTGGTAAATGTAATCACAGCGGATGGAGTTGTTCGTAGGAGATTTGTAGCACAGCCACGATAGAACCCAGTTAGACCTTCTTGTCTGAAGACTTTCTTGATGCAATCAATGACACCAGAATACTTTGGTTGAGAGTCCCGCACTTGACCTTGCTCTTGCAGCCTCGAACGGATAACCTAGAGAAAGTTCCGAGTAATGGATCAGCAAATGTCCTGATCTAGTTCCCTTTAATGGTCATGGTTTTTCCTCTTTTGTTGACAAGATAAATGTGTATTATTGAGGAAACCATACCTCATGAGGATAAGTTGATAGAGAGGCAACGACCTTTGAAGATGATGAGGCAATTGCAAGTTCCCCGGGGTTGAGCTCGTTATCCCTTTTATTCCCTTCCAAATAAAAAAACAAAAGGATAACGAATATGATTTCAGTTATTATCTCTTTTATTACCTTCCAAATAAAGAAACAAAAGGATAACGAATATGATTTCAGTTGTGTATAATTCCGCTCATCTAATGAGAAACCTCTGCCCTAGTGATGCATCTTAAGTAACACAGACCGTGTGTACCAAAACATCAAAAGAAGCCAGATATGAAGTGGAAAGTGTGTTGTGGTACCTCGTTTAGCCAAGTAGAATTTTATTCTTTCATATGCAGGGAACTGAATAGCTACATGACTAACTCCAGCCAACGAAGGCAGAAGACCACTGTACAACATAAGGAGAATTAAATGCCATTTCAATTATCATAGAGCCCAACAATGTGAACCCAGAAATTTTGCTTGGCCCTTCTCAGTGGTTGGTGAAATTAATCAGATTTTTGTGCGTTTAACCAAGAACTAACCTGTACCATCCTCGGAATCCTTCTTCATGGGCAATTCGACTCAAAGCTGAAAATATATTTTTGTAAGGAACCACACCTTGCCTCATTCCTTGTGTCTAAGAACAGAGATGAAGTCCAAATTAGTTTCAAGAAAACCAAAACTAGATGAATATAAAAGTCCAAAAGCCAATACTATAAGTTATGCAGCTCGCAATGGAATCATAAGATTTATGAAACACAGATTACATGTCGGCAATATGCCGAATAAAAAGTATTAAATCTCATATATCTGCCCCAATAATGTCCCCCCCCCCCCAACTATAAAGCATTCAATTTTATAAAAAAGCATTCCAACCTACTTGAAGTCGTGTCTTAACAACCCACAAAGGATTTGTTGTGACAGCTGTTGCCGCACCAGCTCCCGCAGCAGCTACCATATTTGAATGAATTGAAAGCTGGTCGTTGTTGTTGCTGCCCTCTGTATCATCGCAGAATATAAGTAAGATCTTTCTAAATTAGAACTCTTTACATTCCACTTCTAGTAACCAGAGACAAATTAAATTAACATTTACATCATCAATAACATGCAGCAATTTCCAAAGATATATGAGACCTACCATATGTATGTAGTAGCTCTTTAAGATGCCCATAAACCGTAAAGTATACCTGCAATGATCAATGATAGATTGTCAATTTGCCGCAAAGATGAAAATTTGTAAAAACAGCTGCAACAGGAATAACATTTTTGTAAGTCAGCTGACGAGAATTAAATAAATAGCTACATAATCTGATTAGAACATGTAAAGTGTCGTCTTCTTAAAAGACAAATGAGATGGAAAGAGCATGGACTGAGAGAAAAGGACTAGAAAATATAATCTCCAATATGCAGAAAAGCGAGAAATGAGATTCTAAATCACTACTGCTGCTCTTGAGTAGAATTTGGCAGACATAGTGAAACTGAATTAGTATAAAAAGGATTAACAAATAGAAAACTGCTTCAGCCACGCCTCTAAATCAAGTCACCACGTGTTTCTAATAGTCATCAGAACAAATACGAATCTATCAAATCAACACCACTAATATAGCGAAAAGTAATAGCAAATTATTGTTACAGAAATGTAACAAAGACTACTCAGGCACACAACATACAACGGGCAAAATTTAAATGATTGAAAGACAACACTCACAGCCCAATTTGGAAGTAATGCTGTCAAAGTTGGCGTTAGGCCACGGTAAAGTCCCCTCAAACCTTCGTTTCGAACAATATTTTGCAGGCTCACAATAATCACACTACCTAATTTCACCACAAAAAACACATAGCATAAGCTAATAAGCAGAGTGGATCTCTAAAAATTAAACCTAAAAGTCACAAGATTTTGAAGCAATTGATACCTTTACGACCAGACGGCTGCATTTCAGGGAGGCCATGGACTTGAAGCCTAGTCTTTATCACATCCAAGGGGCACACGAATGTAGCTGCGACTGCACCTAAGATTCAATCAAGCAAAACAATTAACACCAAATCCATCAATCATCACCAGATCAAATACAAGACACAAAGGCGAATTGCAGCGACTGTGAGTTACTGAAACAATTACCTGCAGAGGCACCGGCGGAGGCGTCGAAGATGACCACTTTCGCGCTCCGGTGGTCGCACGGCGCGGCGGCGACCATTTTCTAGGGTTACTCCGACGATCCCTCGAACAAAAATCGAGATAAGAGGTATTCAATCAATCTTCACGAAATTCCACCTTTAGCAACAAATATGCATACATGCCGATATATATATATATATATATATATATATCTATAATGGAGGTTGAATTGGGGCGTCGTTGACACTCCAGTTAAAAGGAATTGGTATGCGTTTTCTGGCCAAAATAGACCGTGTTTGAAACTTTGAAAGGAATGCAATCTGTGTTTTCTTCTTTGGAATTTCTAGGGCTTTTCTTCTTCAGTTAGTATTTTGACCTTGGTTCAACGCGAATCGGGAATGGGATCCATTAAAGCGATGTTTTCGGGAAATTTTGAAAAGGAAATCTATTGCTACTCACAAAATTTTAGGGGATTTGCATCTAGAATTTCGAAGCAGGGAATCAGAATTTTCTTATCTGCTTTATAGTGTGGGATATCTGGTGTTGTTTTAAATTAACTCTCACTTATTTATTTTGTTTTTGAATTAAATTAACTCCCGCTTCTCGAGAGGGCTGTAAGTCGAATATTAGCCGGCTCGATTGAAGGTTCTTGAACAAACTCGATTAACAAACCTTCTAACAGACTCAATTTCGAATTTGAGCTCAAGTATGGCTGGCTCATTTGCTATCCGATCAAGCTCTGGATAAGTTTTTTTTTATTATTTTTTTGGATCGAGCCTCAAATAGCTTTATTCATTTACAGCTCTAGTTGAGAGTTGAAAATCTCATCTTTAACTTAGATAAATCATCTAAAAATTTGCTAAAAAACAAAAAGAAAAATTGTTAGATGTATAATCCATATATGAATGGAATAAGTTGTAGCTACTGCTATTCAATGCAAAGTGCAGATCATAAAAAGAATCCTTTAAACATTAACAGGAGTAAATGCTCATAAAGTTTAATGCATAAAATTTGGTATTTTGAGTAATTTATAAAGTTTTAAGTAAAGATTTACTTCTTATATATTATCCCTTAGAATTTGCCGTGGAAAAGTCGATTTATGAGAAGTAGAAATAAGATACTTGTATCTACCCATTTCATTTGTAAAGATAATTTAGATAATTTAATTAGCCCATTTGGGACTTTATTTACCACAGGGCCCCAATATTATTTATCTATTCGGGCGCTCTTTGCGCGGTATAAAATGAGTTGATAGGAAGAAAGAAAAAAAAGAGTTGAGGGCAGCAGTTACTGAGTAATTAGGGCATCAGAAAAACGGCCTCGCTTGTCCGTTCCACCGAAACGAGACGATTGCAAATCGCGTTGTGGACAGCTGTTACTGAGTAATTAGGGCATCAGAAAAACGACCTCGCTTGTCCGTTCCACCGAAACGAGACGATTGCAAATCGCGTTGTGGATAGATGGCGGGATGAGGCGTCTCGCACAGGCGAGAAAAGTGGCGGGCCGCTCGCCACGTGCACTTCTAGCGCATGCGGGCCGCTCCGCCAATGAATTGGAGCGTGCACCGCATTCGCTGGAGGTGCGCATGGGCGAGAAATAGTTTTTGTTTCTAAATCGCAAAAGAAAACAATTTTTTAGTTTAAAAAAATCGGTCAATTTTGACTGTTGAAAAAAAAACCCGTTTTACGGCTCTTTATTTTTTTATTCATTTTCCACATCTATAAAATATCTCTCACTTCACTTCATTTTCACACCACAATTCTAATTCTTTTACAATTTCTCTCCAACTATCTTGCAAACTATGAATCCATACGCTGCCGGTTATCAGTTGGATAAGTGCGATCGTCTGTGTAATGTGATTCAATCGGTCACGCCGATCATTACTTGTTATTTGTCAAAGGTTCCGCCAACCCCTAAAGTCTGATTGAGGTTATGCGTGCACCGAAACGAGAAGTCTTTGTCGCCCGCCTCGTGGAGGATTATTTCTCCAACCATCTATGATGGGGGCGGATGTATCTTTTCGCTGATTTCGTATGCACATAAATTTATTCATGCACATAGCAAATACATTGGTGGCGCGTGAAGAATACTTCCGGCAGCAGCCGGACGAGCTCGCGCGGCAAGACCTTTCAATGCTCAAAAAATGTACATCGACAATCCAATATATGCTCGCAACTGGCGCCTACACCAGCGGCCACAAAGGCTCTCATTCGACCATCGTACTAGAAGTAGTCGCCGACTACTGATTATGGATTTGACATGCATTTTTTTGTGTCCCCATATCCAACGACGACATAAACATCCTCAACCACTTTGACATGTTCAACGACGTATTGCATGGAAGGGCGACAATGATACACTTCACGGCCAATAGCTGCCACCACGAAATATGCTACTATCTCGCCGACAACATCTATCTTAGATTGCCGACGTTTGTCAAGTCCTTTTTTTATGTCCAACTGACCCAAAGAGCTCATTTTTTCGTAGAAACAAGAGTCAGTACAAGCATTCAGCGTTCTCCAAGCATGATTCACAATCTTCAAAGGTTTGGGGCATTTGCAGTTGAAGGACGTGCTCGCCGACATCATGTATGCATGCATTATATTGCATAATATGATAATCGAGTACGAATGAGTAAATGCCCTAATTGGGTCGACGAAGACATGACAAGCACCTCGAGCTCCTCGGCTGCAAGTGATGCCCCAAGTCAAGGTCCGCCAAATACATTCCGAGAATCGTCGTGATTCGGTGCGCGATAAGATGCCAACGAAGAAATTTGGGAGCGCTTCGGTCCCTTGATGAATGATTAGCTTTTCTTATACCAATTATGTAAATTTTTATTTTTCGATTATATAATTTTTTTATTTTAATTATATAATTTTTTTATTTCAATTATATAATTTTTTAATTTTTTTAAAAATTCATAATTTTAATTTATTCTTATATGAATTTAATTAGAATATATAATAAATATATATAATTGTAAATTATTTGAAATAAAAAATGATTAAAAAATATAAAAAATAAGACCTATAAATGATGGAATCAATGAAATGAATAAGAAAAAAAAGTAGGAGTATTAATCGATGAATAAAGAATAAGGTAAAACTAAGAAACGACTGTGGGACTTTATTGTTGATAGACTTACACTACAATTTGCAACTATAATTGTTGATTAATAGTTTTTTAAATTTCCAATTTTTTTTCCATATGTAGACTAATTTAATACTAGAAAACTTCAACAAAAACCATGATGCATTTTATAATTTATCTTTGGAAGCCATTAAAATATTACTTGATATACTAAATACTTAAACCTATAATATATATTTATATTTATTATCAAAATAACAAAATTTTAACGCTGCCGCAAATGGGGAGAAAACGGGGATGGCCGCGGCGGGGCAGCGATGGAGGCGGGATAGCCGCGCCACAACCGGGCTTTCAGCCGCTGGAGCGGCTGATCGCCAGGCTGCGGCGGCCGCACACCGGCGGCGTTAA
>JAYDZE010235636.1:0-20137 GCA_034509125.1 Monilaria moniliformis
AGACGCATTTCGGGAATGCGTCTTTCCCATTTCCGGAACACAAAAAAAAGGTTCCCATTTCGGGAACCTTTTTTCTAAAATATACTAAATCAAGAATTTTGCCATCCTCCATTGTATCTTTCTGCAAAGCTGCATACTTATAAGGTTTTATTTTAGTAGGTTCAACACCTTCCTTAAGTATGATCTTGTGATCATGAGTCCTGTAAGAGGGCAAAGACTTTGGCTCCTAAAATAGATCAGTAAAAGATTGCAGCAACTAATCTAATTCATTCCACAAGTTCCCAGTCTGCAGATTATAAAAAAACAATGTATCAAATATCTCAATGATAGAGAGCAAGGAACTAATCTCAACTTCATCATGGTCAACTTCCCTTTCCAAGTTCACTTGCTGAGAATACAAGGATAAGCTATGCAACTGTTTATTCCTAGGTTGCCACATTTCTCCTTACAACCTATAAGGTTTTATCATCAAGTTGAAATGCCATTTGTAAGGTTGGAAGTTCCAAGAAATGTCCCTAAAGGTGGATAACCACCGCATTCCTGGAATCAAATCATAAGTGTCAAATTCTAGCACATATGCTTTAGTAACAATTGCTTCACCTGCATCATCCTCTGAAATGCGTTACATTTATGACTACAATGCAAGGTTTGACCATTAGTCTCTTCTACAATTGCTGTTAATGCTTGTGTTAATTCACAGTTCAACTTACGTGCAACTTTTGCATTAAAATGTTTATGTGTACTACCTGTGCCTACAAGGATTTTTAGTTTTCTTTTTTGACACTCACCCCTGATTCTCATAGTCTGAGCACCTTCAATTCCCCACATAACATGCAAGGAAAGTTTCAATTCAGTAGCTAACCCTTCTTCAATAGGACTAGCATCTCAATCATCATCTTCATCTTCAAGTAACTAAATAACATATACTTTCTTTTTCCTGTAGTGATGATTTGGTGTGTATTTTTCCGCACACCAGAAACACACCCCTTTGGATCTTCTCTCATCCATCTCTTTATTAGTGATTCTAGTAGTGGTGTTTGGAGCAGGTAAGGTGGTAGGTTTAGGCAGTTATTTGGTTGGTGACGGAATACTTGGTTTAAGGGTTGATGTTGTTAAGGTAATTAGTTTAGCAGTTGCATCAACTAAGGTTGTATAGGCTTAAACATTCTGCAAGCACTTGCAGTTCATCAATCAAATCCAGAAAGAAAGAAACTTAAAGCCTGATCCTCTTAAATTCCAGTACGATGATATAATTCATCAAAGGAATCCAAGTAATCTTGTAATGAAGATAACCGTTTCAGATTCCTAAGAGCAGATAAGAGATCTTCATATGCATTCGACCTCAAAAAAGTATTCAGCTCTCATTAGCCAGCAATAGAAGCCATCACCCACAAACTTAGGGAATTCCAATCGAGTCGATTTCTCCAATTACTTTTAATTCCACTGAGATGTGAATCGTCACTGTTGCTGGATTCTGTCTCGGATGTTCTAGCCGGTGCAGATCTCGCCTAATTCTGTAAACTAACCGCTCGAATCAGTTGAGCTAATTCATCAAATTGAATTTCCATTCTCTATCACAACACCTCGTGTTTCTGATTACCTAACCCAACTATTTATTCAGTTCCAATTCTGTATCAACAACACGACTGACGTGGACAACAACACCCACTAACTAACTTTCTAACTAACAGCGTGAATCTCCAATTATTTAAATAATAAAATACTAACAGTATATGGGGTTTAATTGATCTATAAGTTCATAGCGTAGTATTTGAATTGTGCATATTTGCTCGAAGCTGCGTTAAGCCAGTAGAAATGACAATGGCACACCCAAGTGATGGAAGCCTAGTGGAACTAATCATAAAGTAGAATTCTAAATATAAAATTAGATACTAATGAACTTTTTTCCAGTACAACTATACTATTTAAATTGTGTATTTTAGGTAAAAAGAAGGAGAAGAAAGAAGAAAATGATATTTCAATTATCTTAAAAGGCAAAAATTGAATTATGATACTTAATATTCACAACCAAGAGTCAAAGACTCATTCATATTCGTAATACAAAAGTAGAGCATTTTGATTTTTGCATGGTCTTCAAAATACAATGTCTCTCGAGCAAATACTGTGTCAATAAATTGAGGCATATATCTTGCAAATATAAATTAATATAGTTCATCAACAAATAATTATACAAACAATCCATATTAGTTGGAAAAGTTAAAATAATCCAAGAAAAAAGCTAGAATTCGAAGTGTCAATATAAAAAAATATTACAATTTGATTGCCACTACTTGAATTCAACGATAGGGTGAAAAACAAATATATAGATTCACACTAGCAAAAGAACATTAAAATTACAGTTAAGAATTTCAAACAACTATAAATAGAGAAAACAAGTCACTTTTTTAGGATTAAAAAATAAGCCCACTGAAGTTGAGATCTGAGCCCTCTATTTTGTGGGCTAGTTTCACATTGCATAACCTCCACTCCTTAAATTAAATAAAATCTCAAAACATATATGGTCCATTCTTATTAATAATTTAGAAAAACACAATATTTCCGAATGCATTGGTAAGAAATTGTGATTGGAAGAAAATTAGTGCTGTCAACGATATAGAGTGTTACTAGACTACCTATTTTATAATCAAACTTGTTTATAATCACTTATGGGATACCCTAAACACTAATAATCGTATTGCCATAAAAATAGTTAGGAGATGGTGGGAGACAAAGAAACACCACTAATCACTCAAATCTCCACAATAATATGCTGAATTATATTTGTTGAGTGAGTTATGATACCAAATCAAAGGATATGATTCAAGTTTGAAGGTTTGATATGATTCATTCAACTCATCTTTTACAATATCTCAATCAAAAAGAAAATTTCTCAGTCCAAACATCCCGAGAGCATTTCGCCGCATATTAGGCAAGGCTATGCGCGGCTCTGTTTGCCATCCTATACATGTGGTAAACACCTATCTAGTAGAGGAGGAAGGCATGTGTTGCCTTAAGAATGACTTGGATACCTTCAAGTAAAAACAAGTTGGACAAAAGACCAAAATAAAAGGGGCATATTTCACCCGGTGCAATAGCAGCAACCCACACACGGGCAAATCAAGCACGACAGACTCAACTCCATTAAGTGTAGATATTAGAGTCCAAACTTGAGACCTCAACCTCAAATTCTTGAAAGATAGATTTTATAAAGCTAGATTTCCAAGAAAATGTTGATAACATAGTAAAGAACTATTTGACAGTTAGATTGATAGAGAATAGCAGCAGCAGCAGCAGCGATTGTCGCAGCTTGTTTATTGGTAACTTAGTACTTTCTTCTACCATATCAATGGAGTCAAAGGCCTTTGGATGCACCTTATTTTACACCTACAATACATCACAGCAACCCCAAACTCCACAATGTACACTCACAGTCACAGTTAAAGATGAAGCCCAATCACCATTTCCGTCACCTGCAGCAGTTAAAGGTTTTCATCCTGCTCAAAGTTTCAGCTGAGTGAGAATTTTCCAGAAATTTACCTTTTAGGTGGAAAAGCTATCTATAGATATTAGTAGCAGTGATTAAAGCAGAAGAAAAATCCTCGTGGCTTGTTTTCCATGGGCGTTTTGGGGGTGTCGCAGTTGTCATCTCTCTTGGCCATCAACGAGCTTGTTCCCGGAGACTCTGGATGGAAGACAGCATTCTCGGAGGTGAAGATCCGCGGTGGAATGGCGTGCTCAGGAGGTGAGATGGTGGATAGATAGTGCAGGAGCATGTGTATTATCTGAGTGAAGTTGGGTCGGTCGTTCGGGTCCTCCTTCCAACATGAAGTCACAGTTAAAGCCAAATCTTGGGGAAGATCTTCGGCACTTGGCCTTGTGTTCTGGCAAGGAAAAGCATGAGTTTCAGTCGCGTGGTACGCTTTAACATACAAATCAACCATACTTGGATTCATTATCACGAATCATATCCTTCGTCAGAAAATTTCAGAGGACGAATGTAAGTAAGGAGACGTTTACTTTGGATTGGCAACACATAAAATTTAGTGTTAGAAGAATTACATGATTAAACAAGTATAAATTTGTTCAATCCATTGAAGCATGTGTTGAATTAGCCTATTTTACTTTTAGGGTTAATTGGCTGTAAATCCACAAACTATTAGTGAGTTCCTGTTGTTTCTTTTATCTATAAAGTTGGTGCGTAAATACATAAACTTTGGTTTATTCCGGAATCTGAATTCAGGGAAATTCCTAAGTACACCAAAGTTTATGCATTTGAGCACCAACTTTATAGATTTGGGGAAAAAACCAGAATTCGCTAATATTTTGTGGATTTACAGCAAATCAACCCTTATTTTTATCTAACTTATCACCCAAAATAAACACCATTGTATGATGATTTTGGTGAGGCCATCATAGGAAGATGGGAGTTACCTTGAAAGCAGCCGCATAGGCGGCCTGTAGATTCGACATGCCTTCGAATGGTAACTTGTTGTGTATGAGCTCCCACAACACAATGGCGAAGCTATACGCATCTACCTTGTGGTTATAGTGCTTCTTTTCTCCCTGTCTAAGTGTCACTGTACTATATAGCTATAATAAGAACAACACAAAAGATACTCTTAGCAAATGTGTAGACCCCAAAAAAAAAAAAACGAAGATATGGAATATTGGAAGAAGGAAAGACATCAGGTACACTACCTCTGGCGCCATCCAGCGGTAGGTTCCAGTCTCAGCAGTCATCATCTCCGTCAACGACTCTTCTCGTGCCAAACCAAAATCTGCAAGTTTGATGGTTTTGTGGTCGGCTGTCAAGAGCAAGTTCTCTGGAGGAAAAACAAAAACAAGACAAATCAATCAAGTTTGTCAACTAATAACAGTATTTACTATGTCCAACGCGTAACTCAGTTTTCACTAGCAAATTGATACTCATCATGACCATGGAACATGAATATCTACTCTACCATTGACTAATCAGCAAACAACTTAAACTGGAAATATTAAATGTGCAAAGTTTTGGTTAAAAATAGTTAATAGGTCCATCATCATTGGCAAGAATCTACACATTCAATACAACAGTGCAAACTTAAGATGAATTTCATGGCATAAATGATGCTTTCAATTTGGTAGACATAGCAACGGGATACTTGAGTGAAATTGACCAGACATCAGAAATAAACAAAAGGGTGCTCTAAAAGTAACCAAACATGTGTTCCACGGTTAAAGTTATACAATTTGAAGAGCACAACAGCAACAAAGCAGACTTCAGTTTTGTCATAACAATTTGAATATACGATACAAACGATCTGTCTAAGCTGCTGCTAGATTAAACACAATATATGTTAACAACAATAAGAAAGTTTAGATGCTAATATCTAGCATGAACGGAGAGCGCTGAGTTCAGATTTCAGCATAATAAGTCTGCTAACTCAAAGGAAACTACAAAAATATCATTACCAGGTTTCAAGTCACGATGTATGATTCCATGAGAATGCAAACATTCCATTGCACGAGCTATGTCAAGGGCGAATCCAATAGCAACCCGCATATCCAGACACCTAGGCCGTAGGTTTAGCAAATACTTCCTCAATGTCCCACCAAGAAGAAGCTCGGTTACTACGACCATAACAGGCTCCTTACAAGCTCCAATGAACTGTCGAGGAAAGGCGACGCCAATGAGCCACAGCCAACAACTCCACCATTATCATTATAACGATTACATAGACAGACAGACAGACACACACACACACACACACACACACACACACACACACACAAAAGTCGAAGACAAGATTCAGTATTACAACAAAATAGGGGCAAAAAGACAACCTTAACCAAGTTCTTGTGCTGGACTTTGGATAGCATTGCAACTTCTCTATCGAATCTTCCCTCCCTCTTTGCAATCTCTTCAGGCGTCTCTCCTCTATGCACAATTTTGATAGCAACATTTTTGTTTTTGTATCTGAAAGATAGTGAGCAAGTAGGTCACGGTGAGACAACTGTGAATCTTGATTTTCAAGAGAAAGATCAAATTGATAATGAAATCGAACGAAAACACCTTTATAGGAAAAGGGGAAAAGAAATCTAACAACACAGTTTCCGAAACAGAGATAAAAAATGGCAGAGTGAATCCATCTGTCATGATTCAGAGAGAAGAAGGAAGGAAAAAGTCAACTTACTTTCCCTCGTAGACCTTGGCGTGTGCGCCTTCTCCAATCTTTGGACCAACAAATAGAAGCTTCGGATCGACCAACCATTTGGGGTCCAAACTAAACTCTGTTCGTTCATAATACCCATTCCCAGATCCCATCCCTCTCTCTATCTCTCCCTCTCTCTAGACGAGCACACGCATTTATTCAAACATCACCAAGATCAAAACTTTATCACTACCTCAAACACCATACACGAATCCCACATCAAAAACACCCATGCAAGAAATTCTCCCCAGCTAAGCACGCGGAATGACAACTCTATCTCTCTCTCACAATACCTCTCTCCAATAGAAACTCAATAGTCAACAGAAAACAGAGAATGGCAGCCCGACAGCTTCATATTGTTGCTGAACAGAGCAAATCAATTGTAATTAGAAACGGAAGAAGCAACAAAAATTCTAGAAAAAACAATTGCAAGTACAGATAATTGATAAAAGGTTTTCTCACCGCGTAGTACTAGTCTATATTGCTCTTGTATTGTTCAGTTTATTTTGTTGTACTCCTTTGATCTGCGGAGATAAAGCCGCGGAAGGAATTGGGTCTGTGTCAGACTACAGTGGGGTTCCCATCTCTCTCTCTCTTAAATTTTTAATGTTAATTTGTCTTTATTAATAATAAAATACAAATAATATAACCGATGAGGGAGACAGTGGAGGATAGAACCGGAACTGTACAAGATGCCCCATTGAAAAACTAGTATATTTTTGGGTTTATTTGTGATTAAATAGATATTTTAATGTTCACTTATGAGTTAAAAATGGAGAATTATTTAAACTGCACATGCAAATGGATAGTCACATTGGCGACAAGCCCACTCAATAACTGATGAGGATCCCACCAATTTCTGTTCCTAGATTTACTATACATAAACAATCATAATCATTTACAAATATTTTAAAAGTATGTTTTCATTTAAAAAAGCTAGTATAAATTCTTAAATCAATATTTTTATGGCACATGAGAGATCCTATGTCCCCTTATTTGTTGCGTTTAATTCTCTATGTATGTGCATATTGTGATTTTAACTATAGCCCTAACTGCGAAAAGCTTCAAAGTTACACATTGTTTTCATGTTACGACAAGAAAATGGAAATTTCTGTCATTAATTCTATGTGGCCACCCTTTCCATGAGATACTTAAGTGTGTCTTTATCGAACAATCTCTTTAGCTGGCTATGACCCTCTATCATCCATTATTAGCTCAATACCAATTGATTTTTAATTATCATTATTGAAATTTAATTTGAATTACTAAATTATAATTAATCCTTATAACCCTAATTAACTCTACATCCACATCCAAATTTTTGTAATCTTTATTATAATATAGAGCGAATCTTTGGAGATACTCTCACTTAAGTTTTAATCAAGTTCAAAATTTTCAATTATCTGATTATTAACACGGTTGCATGATTTTGATCTATTATAAAAATGGTTGCATGATCTTATTCCCATAAGAAAGATTACTTGTTAAGTACGGAAAACTATGCAAGTAAAAATTCCTTCAGAACGGTAAATAATTTTTGTATTATAATAGGGATTTAAATATCGTCGTTCAGACTTTCCCAAGTCAAATAAATAAATAAATGGGTTAATGGTCGAATCTATCTTAATTTTAGTGATGTTATCAATTCTATCTTATCATTTAAAATTTATCAATTTTATTACAATCTTTAGCAATTGTATCAATTCTATCACAAATTTTTCAATTTTTCAATTTTATCCCAATTATTTCAACTTGTATCAATTTTATCATCATAATTTCACTATAATGATTGAGTCGTGACACGACATATCAGATGATAACCTATTATTTTACTCCGAAAAATAAGTTGAATACGAGAATACTGGTATTTCACTTTAATTTTTATTTTTTAGAAATAATTATCTAAAACGATTGATAAATTGGCACAAGTTGGAAAATTGGGGATAAAATTAATAAGTTGAAATAATTGGGATAAATTTGATAAAATTACTACATGGTGGAATAAATTCGATAATTAACCGTAAATAAATATATGAATAATTAAAAAGAATGTATCGTGAGAAGGGAGGAAATTGAAAGGTCTTGTAGTGTGAAAGTATACATACTTTGAATAAATATTGGGTATAGTAGGCTACAAGCAATGGAGCTACTTAAATTTGTAAATGAGGATAGCAAATGGAAGTGGATGCTGTTGGAAAAAGAAACAAATAACAAAATCAATTAGGACTATGATGGTAAAACGGTTAGTCGATTATCGGTTAACTAGTAGCTAAACTGAAATCGGTCGATGTCGGTTAACAGATAACCGAAATTCACGGTTTCGCTTCGATTCGGTTATTGAATTTTGTTTCGGTCGGTTATTGATTATAACTTATTGGTTATAACTAAAGAACAAAAAATAATCGAATTAAATGATAATTTTGTTAATATGTTCTACATATAAAAAAACACGTGGAACAGTGGATACAACCCTTTTTGTCTACCAACAAAATTGCTTTTTTCTAATTATATGTGAAAATCATATAAATATTCCCAAAATGGGAACTTTTTTTTAAAAATTCCATAACTAGGAAAGACGCATTTGCGTCATGCGTTATCACTTAGTGAAGACGCATTAGGGTGATGCGTCTACGGCTGAAACAACATCGTTGCATGTGACGCAATGGAAGACGCATGAGGGCGATGCGCCTGTGTCTCTCGCATGATATACCCAACAACTAGGCAGTCCGAAATTTCATTCCACCACAACACAAATCCTTTAAATTTCTCGCGATTTTGCACGTTTCTTCACATTGTTTTGCCATTTTTTATTGAAAATCATCCAATGTTATGTGATTCTACTTTTATTGTTAAATTTATGGTTTAATTTTCACATTTTTTATGATTTTTTGTATAGTCGGGGTTTAAGTAATTTGTGTTGAAATTTTGATATGTTTAGGTATTTTGATTGAGTTTGAACATATACGTTGTGTGATATGTAGAAATAACTATTTCATTTGTATTTGAGATAATATTTTATATATAATAGTGTATTAACTTGTTAGATATTGTAGTGTATTAGATGTATATTAGGTGTTTGATAAAATGACTAAACGGATTGAGTATGTAGAGATGACAACTTAGTGTAAGCTAGTTTAGAAATTGTTGTTGTAGTTGGGGAATTGCCTATTGTTGTTGAAAAATTGCCTATTGTTGTTGGAAAATTGCCTATTGTTATTGGAAAATTGTCTATTGTTGTTGGAAAATTGCCTATTGTTGTTGTGAAATTACCTATTTTTGTTGGAAAATTGCATATTGTTGTTGGAAAATTGTTATTGTTGTTGGAAAATTGCCTATTGTTGTTGGGATTTTTTTTTTAAATTTGAATTGATATTCTTACTATGGTTGAGCAACTTTGAAAAAATTTGCTATTGTTCTTGGGAATTTTGGATTGTGATGTATGATATATTTAGTTTGAATTTTTGACATCGTGTTTGGTAATTTTATTTATTAGGAATTGTATAATGGTGAGCTCTTCACAATATAATTGCTCAATTGTTCTGCGGCCCAAATGATCTTTCGGTGCTATATTTACAGCGAGATCACGTTTCGAGAAGGATTTGGGCAGTCCAAGATCGGAAGGCTTTGCAATTCCATAGATATGAGAGCAACTTATGGTATTGTAAACCCATCCATCAACGGATTGTGGAGTTTATACACGGGTTTTGATTCGGTGGTCTTTTGGCTTGTGGGAAGCCAAAAGACATCTATCATCACTTTGATCACCGCTTCGGTTGAGCGGTGACGACCAAAGACTCATTCCTTCCATCTTTATACTGGTGAGACGACAGTGACGTTAGAAGATGTGGAGATATTGTGGGGTCTCAGAGTTGATGGATTTGTTGTGACTGGGGTGGACTTGAGTTTGAAGATAGAAGTATGGATGCAAGGTTATCACCGTTTATTGGGCTTTACCCCTCGCGAGCTGCACTGATTGCTAGAATGAGTGAGCCTCTAGCAGATGACCTTGATGACGAGGTTTACTTCCAACGGGCACGCATGTATGTGCTCGTTTTATTGGGTGGATTGATATTCCCTGACGGCACCGGTTGCAAGGTGCCATTGATATATATGATATTATTAGAAGATGTCGATGTGGCTTCGCAGTATAGCTGGAGCAACGCAACACTGGCCGCGCTCTATCATAATCTATGCGAAGCAACCTGTGACCACATAAAGGATATTGGTGGCTCCCTAGTGCTTATACAGCTTTGGGCTTGTGAACGAATTCTAATTATGTGACCTGAGTTCCTATATCCTCCTATCCACACTGACTATACTCCCGGTGCATGCATGTAAGTAGATTACTTGTTCTTTATTGTTTGTGCATCATATCTTGTAACGATTGTGAATTTTATTTTTTTTGGTATTGTCAGATGGAATGGCCCTAAGCGTCTGGCAAAATCTCTCCAACATTGCACTAAGCACTATCGGGAGCAATCGACGTGGTTGTAGCCTGAGCAGGTACATTTATGTGTTATTTTTTATAATTTATCGTTACGTTGAGTTATCATTTTGACTAACAAAAAAGATCTTTTTTCACTTCATATGGCAACCTTATAGTGCGCGGCTGTTGCCGTATTTTTGTGTTGCTGGTGAGAGTTGTTGGAGGGCAACCACATTCTTGATATGTTGGCATATCATGGAGCCATATAAGCCACATAGAGTTATGCGGAAATTTGAATTCTCACATTATATTTCTGAACTCGAGCATACCACATTCACAACTACTTATATGAATGTATCTCGTCGTGGTAAATCAGGGAAGGATTGGGGTGCCGAACATACCAAGTACATTGAAAATTGAGATATGCTACACCAATTGGTGCAAGATGCAGTAGATGACCTATCTGGGCAAATGACACATAAATATATGAGGTGGTATAAGTCCATCACTATTACATACATCACCCAACCAGACATATAGTCGCAGTTTGGATTTCAGGAGTCCACCCAATCACAACATTATGCGGTAAGTTTTAATTTTGAATTGTATTTAAAAATGTATCTTGTGTATTTGCGTATTTTGAATTACTTTGTTTTTTATTATTTTTACAGTTAGAGGCACTTACTCGAATATATCACACAACGAGTCGATCTGACTATTCACATCCTGATATGTAGTGTGTTCTATAGATGGCCGAGGATGCTCTTAGGAGATGTGGTGAGGGTTTTCGTATTGACCAACCTCCTTTTCAGTGTAAGCAGCTCGATACATCGATACATGTTATTGAGAGAGCTCAGCGTACTGGAATGAGAGGTGTCAGAATAGGTGGGCACGAAATGTCACGAGATTGACATCACAACAAGCACAGCCTCATCCTGAGTTCATGCTGCCCTCACCCCAACACGAGGTCGTGTCTGCCTCACCCAGGGATGGGAGCCTTGGCCTCATGAGCAAACATCTTCCGAGGGATGGGAGCCTTGGCCACTCGAGCGGACCATATACACTGCATGAAGGCTATTAGACACACAGAGGATCGGTTGATTTATATTTTGCTGGTGTAAAGATGGAGGCTGCTGAGGAGGCCGATGAGGAGACTGGTTTGGAAGCTATTCCAAAACCACAACATTCACCATCTGCACGGTCAAATGTCAGCCGAACATTGAGGGACTTTTTTTCACAAAAGTGTAAACATGACAACAAAGGCAAAGCACAAAGCAAATATACTCCTAGTGCCTGTAAGTAGATTTTTGTTTTGATGGTTATTTTGTTGATTGTTTGGATTTCAGTTTGGATTTTTGTTTGAATTGTTTAGATTTCAATTTGGATTTTGGTTTGAATTCAATTTTAAGTACCTATGATATTATGTTTGGATTGTTTGGATAAGAAAAGGAATCAAATTTTGTACAACAGTAAGCAAACAGACAACAATCCACTAACAACAATCCATTACAATATTAAACAAACAAACAACTATAAAATACAACATTCAGCAAATAACAACAATAAGTACGTCCGATGGAACAGTTTCTCCTGTCATGGCCAGTTTGGCCACAATTTTTGCAGCGGCGTGATGCTCTTGGCTGGTCGGGTTCACGGACATCCATCTAATTTGGTATCCTTCATCTTCTATAGCGACCACGAGAATGAGGCAGTAGCCGCGAAGGTGCACACTCTAAGGTCCAATCACTCTTATCCCAATAAACTGGGTGTCTAAGTGGATGGAAGAACCCAAAATATTGCTGCACCCAAATCTCTTTGTGATACACACGATGAACAAGATCAAACATATCATCACCATGATCTCGAACTACTGCTGTAATGTGCGAACAATGTATTTTCCACATCTGCCACTTTCCACAAGTACACTTTCCTTTCATATACTCGACAGTGTGAGTATTTCCACCTTTTCCAGCAGCTCGTTGTCTAATTCGTACCTCATAAATCCCTTGTTGTATGTTACATCGCCTAACACGATGTCGTTGGCCTCTTGCATCATTCTCGTTCACCTTCTTTAGAGCCCATAAGGTCAAGTTACCTTCACAATATTGTGCTTCCGTTGTTCTGCTAATGAACCATTTAATATTCATCCAGAACGTTAAATCATTACAAGCTTTGATTGGTAGTTCTCTTGTACCTTTCAACACATTATTGTAACAGTCTACCATGTTAGTTGTAGCCTCGTCCCATCTACGACATTTGTCGTATGCCAGAGTCCACTTCGCTCTGTCTAACTCTTCAAGGTACCTCACAACCCCTTCACTAAAAGTCACAAGTGCACGCCTTCGTTTGTTGAATTTGCGCTTTTGTATCACAATACCGATTGCCCATACCAAACTTTTCACCTTTACGCCCTTGTACGTTTGCAACATGTTTTTCCTTACGTGCACCAGTCAATATCTGTGATGACCTTTTGGTGCTTATTGCCATACCTCAAAATTCATGGAATTTATGATTCTATGGTGCCTATCAGATATTATGCATAACTGTATATCACCAATTGCTACATAACTCTTAACAAGGCCTGGAAACCAATTCCAACTGTGATTGATTTCTTCATCCACAATAGCATACGCAACATGCAACCACTTCTTATTAGCATCAAAACCTACTGCAATAAGTAGTTTACCTTTCAACCTTCCCCTTAAGTGTATCCCGTCAACAGTTAAAACTGGTTTGCTTATTTGAAATACCAATAGAGCTGGCCCAAAAGCCCAAAATACATACTTGAAAATCTTGTTCGTCTCGGAGCTCAATCTCTCATCATGGAACCACTCAACAACCGTACTGGGATACTATTTTTGTAATTTAGCCATATATTTGGGCAATTCTCTAAATGAGCCCTCACACCCGACATATACAAGCTCAATTGTCTTCCTACAAGTATACCAGGCTTTTTTGTGGTATTTGTCCTCCACGTGGTATTTGTCCTCCACATGCTTCTTGATGGCTTATGGCTTGTAATCAGCATCATTTTCAATTTGATGTCGAACACACAAAGCAATCATTGCTGACGTAAAGTTAGCGTGCCCCTTTGAATTTCGATGACCAAGACAAGTGTGCCCATTAACCCACGTTCTTATTTCCCATCTTCCATCATGATTTTGCAATGTTGCTCGGTCCTTCCAACTACATTTCAAACCAGTCTAACTAGCTTGATCTTGCAACCCATAAAGACATTTGCATACGGCATGCCATCTTTTCCTTTTGCTTTCCACAACCACGAACTGTCGCAGGGCTTTCAAATGCCACAAAGTCACACCAGTCTTCAAATATAGCTTGCTATCAATCTTTATGCCCAAGCCGATATGTGTGGGATTACTCTCATCTCAATATCATGTGTTTTCTGCATTACCATAAAAAATAGGTGCACTATACCCTCCAACTTCACTAGGTACAAAACAAAAATACTCTGACCCTGTATGCGCATACTGCGGAATTGATTGTTCTCATGCACTAGCGGAACATATAGTTTGGCTGCAACAAATATCTCATCATCACAAGAATCTTCATCTGATTCATCACTAAAATGTTCAGCACTGTCTGAATCCTCTGTCCACGAAGGACAACGCAAATCCGAGCCACCAGATACTATGAAGAGTCTATCAATTGCTTCATTTTCAAGAACATATGTGTTGTCTTAACCATAATAAATGTAGCTCAAATTTATATCTCCAACATTTAATTCATGACTCATCCCCAAATTCTGTTGCTCTGGATGTTCGTCTCTCCTAGACATCTCTGCTTCATAAGTAGTGATTGCTTGGAATTCTTGTTAAGTAATCGTAGCAAACTCAATGATCAGTTCAACTTGACCTCTTTCAACGCCATAACTTAACATATATTGCATGCATTCTTCACCAAGTGACATTCTTCACACAGGTCTATCCATTTCCCAGAACTACAAGACGTCTCCATATTAATGAAATTTTCTGTTGATGCATATGTACTCCCATCCTTTCACAAATCATCGCAACTAGTTCATCATATGAAATACTCTCATTCAATACAATGTAGGCTTTCGAATATGGTGGGTCATAAGTGATACCAATACCAGCAACCTGGATTATCTTACCACCCTAATATAACTTTACATACAACGATACAATTCCTGCAATAAATCCATAATTAGCATGTTTCTAAACACCACATTTATCGAATAATGTATTGCTTGTTAACCTTACTTTCGTAAACTCTAACATTTTCCAACATATTAGTAAATCCTAGTTTTGTAAATACATTTTACAATCAAATAAATTCAAGCTAATTACAATTATGACAATGTAAATAACTTCTAAAACACATTAAAATAGATTATAAATCAAACCTTACTCAAATATTTCAACAAAACTTGCCGAAAATATGAAAATAATTAGAGGAAACAATGAAAATTTTGAATCTGAATTGTGTGTTGTGTGTTGTGTGTGTCTGAAGCCATCTACCTAGATTTTTATACAAGGTAAAAAACGCATGAGGGTGATGTGTCTAAGGTGAAGACGCATGACACTCATGTGTCTTCCATCTCGTCACATGCAACGACGTCATTTCAGCCTAGACACATCACCCTAATGTGTCTTCACTTAAGTGAAGACACATGATGCAAATGCGTCTTTCATAGTTATGGAATTTAAAAATAAAAAAAAAGTTCCCATTTTGGGAATATTTATCTTATTTTCGCCTATAATTAGAAAAAAAACCTCAACAAAACACGGGTTCGATCCTTTATTGTGCAAAATATTTTTTGCACCTCTTTTTCCTTCCCCTCTCTATTTCTCGCCATACTGACCTAGATCACACAATCTGCCCCCACTAATGTACAATTTCTTCAATCCATTACCCCAAAATTATAAGCTTCAACTTACCAGGTGTGGCGCACTAAAATTTTTTAATTGAAATAATCTAGAAATCAAATATATGGAAAAAGTATGGTAATGTCAAAAAACAGCCACATGCTGCTCTATTCATGGACTAGCAATGTGAAAGTCAAGGAAATAAGTAGCACCCTAAATATTAAAGCCATCACAAATTCAATCCCTTCAAAAATGCAAAATCAAATCAAAACTACAACTCACAACAATAAAACAACATTCATTAAACCTCAAGTTTTCAGATCAAAAATCGAAACATAGTAAAAATTTAACCAAACATAACTCGAGCTTGAACCCCTTTAGACGACTCGAACAACGCAAAGAAATTCGAAGGGCACAACTTCAAACTAACAAAATCTTTAAAAAAAAAAACTCTAACATAACTCATTTTTAAACAAACTTAAACACCCCTACTATAATAACTCACTAATAAAAATAATACGAAGAAGATCTAGCCCTTGAGCACTTTGAGCTTGTTCAGGCGCGAGTGACCCAAAAAGATTTGAAGAAAACGACGAAGAAGAAAATAGAATAAGAAGAAGAGAGAATATTTTGCTTATCCCTCGCCGGTTATAAAGAGCAAGAGAAGATAAAGAGTTGGATAATAAATAGAACCTAGAGAGAGTGAGATCATCAATGGATAAGCTGTTTAGTTGGCTTTTCAAAAGGCCCATTGGCCATATTATGAATTAAAGTTAAATTTCAAGTAAATCGGTTATGTCGTTTAACCGACTAACCGATCGGTTAGTAGCCTAACCGATCGGTTAGTAGCCTAACCGATTCCAATTCGATATCAGTTCTTGTTCTTAATGTGGGATGACTTCTTAACTGATTAACCAATAAATCGGTTCGGTCATTAACCGAACTGGCCGATTTAGTAGCATTAATTAGGACTTTATTTAAGGAAATAAATTGATTGTCTTTCCTTATATATCTTTATTTAGTATGCAACATTGTAATTACATACAATAATATCACAAATAATAACAAACACTCAATTCCATCAATTCTCTTTCAAGTATGACCCTAATACCATTCAACATGGTATCAAAGCATGACTTACAGTTTTTTCACCATCGTCATTAGTCCTTCTTGATTCTTTTAACCAAAACTAAAATGCAGAGATCTACAAATTAACCAACAGATAATATATCAAAAACCAGTGAAATAGGAGGAAGGCAAACCACCACCAACATTAATTATTTAACCATATAACTCACAAATATGTTGCGAAACAGCCTCATCATATAGTCCACCGTGAATTTCGATAATCTATCAATCAGACATAAACTTAACGGGGATAATTACCCATTATAATCTATCCTTATGAAGAAGGCAATTGGCTTTTAGGGCAGGGCTTGACACATCTCAGGAGTACCAAAGCCTCCATTCCACACAGATCCAGGATTTGCTCAATGAGAGTAAAATGATCAGTGTGTTTCACTTGGCTGCTTCAATAAATTGAATCAAGTATTGTGAGTAAAGTATCTCAGTATCCGATGACCAAAAACTTGTGGGAAGGTCTCGTTATTAGGCAACATAACTTACTCGTCTTCGACCTGAACATACAAACTAACACGATGAAGCAAGGAAGTCCAACTTTAGATGAATGATGCAATAAGCCACAAAGAATATGGATGACCATTGAAAGTTCGAAACCAAACCCTATGAAATGTCCTGAAGATATTGTTATCTACAATAAAATCATTCAAAACCGGAAATTGTAACAATTTTTTCACCGCGATTGATGACAAATTAGAACATGTCAAGAGAGACACAATCAAGAAGGAAGACCTCTTGCCCTCAGTTAAAGTAGCCTAACCCACCGTACATCGAGAGACTACCAGGGCCCAGATCTTAAGACCAGAGACTCCCCACACTCAATCAAAGCATCATCGAGCATCGGGCTGATGTTCAAGCCAGATATCATGCTAAAGGATACACTCAAACCTATGGAGTTTACTATTTTGACACCTTCTTCCCAGTGGCAAAGATGGATACTACTATAGTTCTATTTTCTATTGCAGCGAATAATGAATGACCTCATCATTAGTTCAACATCACTAATGTTTTCCTATATGTTGAATTGAAGAAAACGGTCTATATGGAAGCACCGCCTGAATTCGTAGACGAGTTTGGTCGTAGCGAAGTTTGTAAGTTGAAGAAAACTCTCTACGAGTTGAAGCAGTCACCAAAAGCGTGGTTCAAGAGGTTTACTGATGCTATGAAGGGATATGAATTCCAACAGAGTAACTCCGACCATATCTTATTCCTGAAGAAGAGAGGTGATCTCATGACCTGTTTAATCATCTACATAGATGATATGATTATTACAGGAAGCGCGAAAGAAGAAATTGAGACCCTGCAGAAAAACTTATTTGTTGAATTTGAGATGAAGGACCTCAATGCACTGAAGTATTTTCTCAGCATCGAAGCGATGTGATCATAGGCGATCCACATCGAACTCGGAACCAATAGGTAGACCCGTTGACATCGGAAGGCCGATGGCGAGAGCAATGACTAGGAGGATGACGGAGGCTCTAACCTACCTAATCAAGAGGCTTAGGATGCAAGAGGAGTCCAAGCTTGACGGAGGCTCTAACCTACCCAAACGAGCCGTTTAGGAGACTCACCTTCCCAAATGGGCAGTTTCCCCTTGCAGTGAGAGCGCAAGGCCGTGATCCCAAACGGGTTGTGTGGGAAGCCCACCTTCCCACACGGGTTGTTTCCCCCTGCACGACCAGCCCTTTGACTTCCGTCCCTTGTACTTGTTTTTCCTCTTTTACACTTTCTTTTCCAACAAACTGTGATCCTTTTTGGAAAGAGTATTAGTATGTTATTTACTTTTGTTTGAACAAATCCAACAACCCTTTGTCTCTCTTAAAAAGGGTTTTGACTTCTATTTGGTAGCTAGAACATTGTTGAATGTTAAAACCTCATTTGAGAATATTTTATCTATTATGGTAGAGCCTTTTATCCTTAATTTCATGCTTGTATGTGGTTGCATTGTTTACGTGCTATTCAATGTAAAAGTATGCCTTCTAGCTTAGTCTTTGCTAGATCGTGGAGTTAATGCAAGAGATTGATCTAGTGAAAGTAGCTAATGTCCTAGGAAGATGTCTTATTCCTAAACAGTTCTTCTCCTCTCAACCCTCCTATCTTTTCCTTTTTTATTCAACTTTTTGTGGGTTGAATCAATCCTATCATTTTCATTCTTTGTTTGGGGTTTCTTGCGAGGGCTAATCTTGGGAGTGTCTATGTTTTCAAGGTGGATTTACATCATTTTGGTACCAGAGCCAAATTTTGGTTCTTGCAAGAAGTAAGGGATTAGCTGAAACTTTCTTGACTCATTTCGTGCTGAAAATTTTACCATATGTTTTTAGGTATGTCTATTAACTCTCTGCAAAATGTGAGCCAAACATTTCATCGTTTGATTGGTCAAAAAAATTTATGAAGTTGCTGCTCTGTTATTGCCCTATTTTTTGGTATCTTGGAAAGAAGCAAAGAAAAATCATAGCAAATAAAACCTGACTTGTTGGGGCTATTATATTCCTATTATAGACCAAATGAATATTATTTTCACCAAATTCAATCTAATTTAGGGTTGTGTAACCTATGCAAAAAAAAAAAATCTCAAGTTGCTTGAATTTCTAGCGCATTTTCAGCTTCTACTATCTCCTTCTTGGTTGTGTCTTGTTTGAATATTTGTTGTTCTTATTTTGTTCCTTATCTATTTTCACAGTATTTTTAGCTCTCTTGATAGTAGACATTGTGCTAGTTATTGTGCCTAGCATTTTTGACTTGTCGATAATCGATTTACATTGCACTTGCTTAAAATTACACAAGGATCGTGAGTGAGGAACCACCATAACTCTCACTAAATTCTAAACCTTTCCGAGTGACATTGGGGGTTGGGAAAAATATTTGGGAAGTGAGTTTCTCACTAAAACCTACATTCTTGTGTGTGTGTATATTGATTTTCTAACCGAACATAGGGAGTCATCTCTTGTAGGTTCTATTTTCTTGTTTGTTTTATTTTGATCATTTGTAGGTAATCATCATTGGTCCCAACTACTACATCTTAATTTAGGATTTCCTCTACAAGGAGGGAGGAAGGAAGACCATCTTCATCCTCTGTGTCGCATGTTGAGAAGATGTTGGCCACATTGTTGGCTAAGATTGAGGGAATCCAAAACGATGTCGCCAACTTGAAAGAGAAAAACACGCGAAGAGTTGAGTCCCCAGCTAGGCTTCCTATGCCTCATACTAACCCTCTTGGTGGTCCTAGGAGGCATGAGGAAGAAAGGAGGTCCATGAGAATCGGAAGTGGGTATGAAAATGAAGTCTATAGTGTCACACCCCAACCCCTCTAACGTATGCAGTTAAAATAACTAAATACAATTAAAAGAAAGTAACAACTTTTAATATGAAAACACCCATATCAAATATACATACATCATCAAAAGTCAACTTTTATCAGGTACATTTGCAATTGTTCTAAACCATAGAGGGACACTCTCACCACTCAATATGCTATACATTTATCTACATGCAAAAATGATGAGGATGAGAAGGTTGCCAAAATGCGTCAG
>JAYDZE010235747.1:0-20133 GCA_034509125.1 Monilaria moniliformis
TCTCGAATATTTCTGCGGCCTCGTTTATATAAAAAAATTGGTTTCTCGCTCTCTCTCTTTTTTTTTTTTTTTTTTTTTCTAAGACTGGAATTGTGGTTCCTTCGAAAGGGGCGGTGATGTCGAAACATATACCATCAAACTATGAGAGCCTTGTTATTTGGCTTGTTGATGCGAATCAATAACTATTCTGAGCCTTGTGATTTGATCTTTTGTTTTCTATCTTGTTTCCTTTGGAGAAAGTTCTTCCAATTAAAAGGCAACGTTTTAGAGTCGCTGGTGCACTGTATTTTAATGGTGTTTTCAGCGCTGTACGTTGCCGAAAGAAAATTTACAGGGTGCTGAGATTCTGGCATCGGCTTATTTTCCCTTGAGCTATTGCATTCAGATGCGCCTACAATTTATGTTTTGTTCATCTTTTATTTCTTGTAAACTTTCCAGATTAGTTTCTCAGTATTATTTTAAGATTGCTTACTTCCAACAATTTAATCATGTAATTGTACAGGATTATTTGGTCAATTTCTTTTGTTAGGTTGTGGGGGCAATGATGCTAAATTGATTAAATGACTAAAATATTATTTGATTATATTAAACCAGAGTATTTATTGAGATTGTGGGGGCAATGATGCTAAATTGTAAGGCTTGTTTCTCAAGACATTCGCAGTGGCCGCCTAAGTGCTTTCGCCTTCGCCAGGCTTGAGAGCATATGCTGCTTTATTCCTTCCTTGGATGTCTGAGCCGCCGCCGTCTCATTTTTCTTTTACAAAATTTTACTTCAATTGAAAGCCTAAATTTGCATTCTGTTGATTTTTCGTTTTTGGTAATTGTTCTGGATGACAAAAGAATCAGATAAGATTACCTATGAGATTTCTATCTCTGGGCCCTACCACCTAGTTCTGATTTTTCTTGTCATATTCTTTTTTTTTTCTATTCGTGTTTCTATTAATTAATCTATAATTTGGTTTTATCAAATGGTTAGCTATGCGGGATTGTATTAGCTATTCTTGAATCTTGGTAGGGTTACCATTTGATGATTCTTTATCTACCAATATCGTTGAGTTTGGGTTTGAGCAGTTATTCATCACTCTGGAATAAATTAGGATCTGCCTCTATGGTCTTGCGCAAGAATCCCCAAACCGAACACGACATCATCGACTGTGTATGGTCCGAAAGTTTATTGTGTTTGGGCGTTTTAGAAGCCTGCTCTTTCTAAAGTAATGGGTTTGGCTTATTAAAGTGACACGCGTACACACTTGCTGTCTTATTAGGATTAGGACCATCGACAGTCACTGGCTAATATCGTTAGCTCGTTATTGTGGTTACAATACAAGACCATATCTCATCTTGATAATTCATCCTGAAGTTGTCTCAGTTATGAATATAGTTTATATCTCACAAATTTACACCAATTATGTGATTTTCTGTGATTTATAACACGCAACATTATCCAACATTTATGGAGATATCGGGACAAACATATGTTCTTGTAATATATTTTATATTGAAGTTAAATTCAGAACATTATATACAATATCATACACCTTGGTTTTTTGTATATAACATAACATTTATTCCACTACAAACATGGAATATGTTTTGAAACAATATATGTCTATACATATTAATAACAATTAACAATTGATGTCTCATTTTTAGCATGTTATTATAAAGTATAAGCGTTACTAAAATCACAGTTACTTATGTTACGCCGTATATTATTTATAAATATTAGCAGTCAATATATGTTTGACATATTTTGTTTCTATTTATTGACATGATAATGTATTGACAGACAGGTGTTTACATTTCGAGTTATACAATCATCTCTTACCATATTAAATTTGTTAATTATACACTAAATGCCTATTTATTATAAATAAAAATTTCTGTGCATTTGGATATATGGTGTTAGGATTCACCAATTCCATGTAAGGTTTATTAATTCTCAATTGAGATTTATTAATCGATAATTACAGTTTATTGGTCATAATTAAATTTTAACTAAGATGGACGGTACCGTACGGGGCACACGAATGACTTGAGTGTACTCCCCATGGTGGCTGAGAAAGTGTTTACACTTGCACGCTAGATGATTGATGACTTATTTATCAGTTGAATGCGTAAACTAAAATTATCTTTGTAATTTCTTGTTTTGGCGGTTTCATTTGTAAGTCTCAGAAGAGTTGAGGAGAGTATTTTGTTTTCCATTGTATCTTTTGCCCAAATCTAACCAAAAATAAAAATCCGAATTATAAAAATTGATTTGCTCCAAAAAAAAATCAAAAAGCCCAAAATCCAAAGACTATTTGTGTGTGTGTATATATATATATATTATCGAATCAAATTTTAAATTTTGATTTAAATCGAGTTTTTTGATTTAATTCGATTTAAATATTCAGATTTTGGATTTTTTTGTTCGGGCCAACAAAAAAAGGTCATTATATTTCTTGATTGCATAAGGTGGGACACTAAAGTAAACCCACAATCAAACTCTCAATATATAAAAAGTTAAAAAGAAATAGCAATAAAGATAATGGCACAAAGATGTCTTTAGTTTGCATATGCACACGAAAAGGAGAGACATCATAACGACATTATGAGGCCAAAACTATTGGACGATATAATTTGAGTTTATCGTAGAAGGGTCACATATAGTTTGCTTAAAGATACTATTTGTTTTAACCTTTAAACCCTCATAAATTATTAATTAAAGTATGGTGAGGGGAAAAAAAGATCCCCCTAACAACTTAAGAATGTAATTCATTTTGTTTCAATAGTATAGGGAAAAAGGTAACATTGATAGCTTGCTATATATGAGCCTAACTTCAAATGGAAGTTAATATATTTTAGTAGATAGCACAAGGAAAATATGATAATCCGGGATTACATGTGGATTATGTGAATCATCCAAATTAATCATTATTGACATGAGCTTGTTCTCTTATATAAGAATTGAGCCTATCATTACTATAATAGCTCAACACATTTAACTAGCTAACTCTACACATTTGGATTTCGAATTAGATTTTTGCATAATCTGAATCGATCCAAAAATAGGAATTATGAGAGAATATAAATTCGAACCGATTCGAAATATACGAGAAATTCCAAAATCCGAAATAATTTTTGTTAATTATTTAATATATTAGGTTAGAAATATTTAAATAAAATTATATATATCAAATATAATTTGGATTTTTGGATTTTTTTGATTTTAGAAAACTCAATTCGAACCGAACCGAAAATCTGAATTTTGTAGAAAAATAAATTCGATCTGATTTAAAAATCTAAAAAATACGAACCGAATTTAATATTTTGACTTAGTTCGATTCGGTTTATTCGAATTACATATATTTTACTCACCACTAATTAAGCTGACTGGTCATGTCTAACGCTTTTTCTTCATTTATTCTGATAAGTTTCGAGTTTAGAGTAATTATCAGTTAAAATGAATAGTACTTAAAAATCTATTTTCACAGTAAAAAAGAAAAAGAAAAAGGAAAAGCATTGCAAACTATGGTGAGATGGGAGTTAGATGACAACATTGTGTCTCCATTTCCACCCAAGCCCCACAATAAAAGCAGCATGCCGCCGATGAGAGATATATACTTATTATTGCATGCACGCACGTCTCTTTAGATCAAAACAAGATATTCTATGGCAGTGTTTACAAAATATAATAAATAAACTTGTAGTTTTATCGAAGTGGCAATCTTTAGATTGTGGATGAGTAGATTCTAGTGATTGGAATATATAACTGAAGACTTGGAAAAGGAAAACGAAACGTAATTAATTAAGCAGCAGTTGGTGGTGCTCCATAAAAATATTCAATCCCGTCTACTAAAAATAATCCTATTAGTAGATAACATGAGTTTTAATGCAAAATTGATAAAGTAAGAGAGATAGTGAGAAAAAATGATTAATGTAGTATTGTGAGAAAGTGTTTAAGAATAAAATAAAACTAATTTTAGTGTACGGATCAAAATGGAAAAACATGATTATTTTTAGTGGACGGAAAAGTATGGTTCAATACATTTTATAATTAAATGATTTTAGTATTCTCATATTTTCTTTTTAAATTTAGTCAAGTACAACTTTCTTTCATCGCTAATGAATATTGATTTGATTTTTACAGAGAAATTTGTCCTCAATTTGTTAGGAATCTGAAGATGGTAATATCATTAAAGATGGTACTAAAAATTATATTGGAAATCCGAATATGTAATTAAGATACTCGGAACGAAATCCTGTGTCCCACAAATTATATTCCAATAATATTTTCTTTGTTTGGCAATGTTTTTCTTTATCAGCTGTGAAGTGTGGTTAACCAAAAGAATCCATTTGAGCTTTCAAGAGAAACACTTTTTTCAATCTTTCTCACAATCTATTGTCCTATTTTATTTTAATAATAACTATACCTAAAAAAAAACTATACCCCATAAAGTCCACTTAACCATATATAATCCTCAATATTACCTCCTATTATTACTATTATTATTATTATAATAAACTGAGACCATTATTTCTCATAATACATTTAATCAAATTAATCAATTTGAAATTAATATAAAAATGAAATCCTCGTTTTCCCGTCTTCAGCTAATTAATAAACATACATTTATCGCTGTTGATTTATATACTCTGAATTGAATTATATCCTAATAAATGTGATGAATTCAATTTAAACATAATAAGGAGTTGATTAATTTTTATAATTCTTCTTGTGAATTAGATCGTTTAATCAAAATTTCATTTCAGTGATCAGTATTTATACAACTTACAAAAAGTTTCTTTTAGTTACAATTCACATACGTATATTCGCCCAGTGGCGGATGCAAGGGGGGCAGGAGGGGGCGACTGACCCCCCAACGGGCAATTTTCCCTTACCCCTACCGGAAAAACCGTCATGGTCGCCCCCCTCTTAGACGCCGCCCCGAAGAAGAAGATGACTGTAAAATTTAGTTTAATGTTATTAATTCCGCTCCCTCAGTTTTTCAATTTTGGATTCGCCTGCATTTGCACTCACCACATTAGGTGACTCGAATCCTCCAACCTGATGGTTGGAAGATAAGCGTCTTGCCAAATAAGTTGCGAAAACATCTTACCAGCTCAGGCTCAAAGTGAGTTGAGCTTCGTCGTCTTGTTCACGACCAAGTGAATAAGGTCGAAATCCAACCCTACTACCATATTCTAAACATCTTGAGGGTGTGTTTGATAGTAGAGATAAGTTTAAGATTAGATTATTAATTATAACTATGTTTAGTTATAATTAATAATCTAATCATAGTTATAATTAATAATCTAATCTTAAGCTTATCTCTACTATCAAACACGCCCTGAAAGTACATTAACGCAGTTTAAAATGAAAGAATTGCCATGCTTTTTTCCTTATAAGACATGTATTTCTTTCCCGCATTTTGTAGCCATGCCATCCATGCCTCAAGCATTTCATTTCTCTTAAAAACACCACAACTTGTCTTCCTCACTTCGCCACTCTGCCATGGTCAGTGCTCACAAAATAATCTTCCTCATCGCGGTCTCAGCCACCGCAGCGGCCGCAGAAGATTGCACGAGCCATGGCGCCGAAGCAGAGGCGCAAGGCAACAAGAGCGAAGCCCTAAAGCTTAAACTGCTCGCGATCGCTTCCATTCTCACAGCCGGCGGCCTCGGAGTCAGTTTCCCTCTCCTCGGTCGGAAGCTGGCCGTCCTCCGCCCAGAAAACGACATATTCCTGATGGTCAAGGCTTTCGCCGGCGGCGTGGTGCTAGCGACGGGATTCGTTCACATACTTCCCGACGCATTCCGCACCTTGACCTCTCCCTGCATTAGTCACAACCCCTGGGCCAAATTCCCCTTCTCCGGATTCATCGCCATGGCGGCCTCCATCGCGACGCTCATAGTCGACACGATCGCAACCGCCTTCTACAGAAACGTGCATTCGAGCAAGACGAGCGCGGACGAGGAGGCGGACGGCGACGCCGACCTCGCCTGCCGTGCCGACGCACGTATTCATGCCGCGCACGGGATCAGGCTGTCGGATATTCTCCGACAGCGCATAATATCACAAGTACGTTTGTTGAACATATGTTTAACCTTGATGTTCTTGTTTCCAGTTTGGACGAAACACAACATTTTCTTTTTCTTTCTTCTCTTCCAATTTTTAATTGAAAGATTGATCTTACAGGTTTTGGAGCTGGGAATCGTGGTGCACTCGGTGGTCATCGGGATATCGCTGGGGGCGTCTCAGAGCCCCGCCACGATAAAGCCGCTGCTGATTGCCCTGTCCTTCCACCAGTTCTTCGAAGGGATGGGGCTTGGAGGATGCATCTCACAGGTATATATACGTAGATACTTGAACAAGATTTTGCAGAATCATCGAATTATTAAGGATATGTTGACATAATGTTGTTGGTGCGGTGGCCTGAGAAATATATATATGAAGTCATAATGAGTCGATCGGGTAGCTAGAAAGTTATTCTCGTCCCCACCATGCATATTTGAATCAATGTGCAGAACAAATTTGATTCATTGAGGCCCTCGTCTGAGGTCCCCGAAAAGTTTTAGGGTCCGTAAATTTGTCTCATATAACTAGCTAGAAACTACTTTCAGTTCTTATATGAGAAAATCTACTATGGACTCATCACTTTTTCTAACTTCATGGTATTGGGCTCAAATCTATTGGGAGCAAAAATTCTATTTTTTTTTAATTCTACATATCCTGTGTCCCAATATATATATAGGGGTTGAGTGTTTACTGTGAGAGATAAAAGTGGATTAATAAAAATAATTCAAGTTAATACATTATTTACAATTGATGCATTGATTTATTTTGATCTTATTTTACCATTTTATTATTCAAATAATTAATCATATATTTTATCAATTGACCCTATCACTTAAAGTAATGTGGTGCCGGTTACAGGCGAGATTCGAGTGGGTGAAAACTACGGTTATGACGGTGTTCTTCTCCGTGACGGCCCCAGTTGGAATTGGGATTGGAATCGGGATTTGCAGCGTTTACAAGAGGAGCGGAGTGAGAGTGGAGGGTGTGTTCGAGTCAGCATCGGCAGGGATATTGATATACATGGCGCTCGTCGATTTATTAGCAGCCGATTTCATGAGCCCAAGGATGCAGAACAATGTTAAGCTTCAGTTGGGAGCACATACTTCTCTTCTGCTGGGTGCAGGATCTATGTCCTTTCTCGCTAAGTGGGCGTGACCATTTCCTTCTTCACCAACTTTCGCCTTTTGTCTCTGTTTGTCGCTTACCTACTTTTTCGTTGTGAAAGCAATTTGGAACTTGTGTTGTTAGATAAATAAATCCTTCAAGTTATCTACATTTTTCTTGTGAAACTAATTAATTTGGAACTTATGCTCTAGACTGAATGACTATGTTGATTAGATCATCTATTGTGTAAACGAATGATGGTAAATTGGTAGTGGTGCTAAGAACTAACTATGTTATTTATCAATGTAACGATCTTGTGATTTATACTTAGCAATGTTACTTAAATGAACAAGAACTGCACAAAGAAAGTCATAATCTACCAAATCAAATAGTATATAGAGAATGGAAAGGATTTTGCAAGACAATTCTCAAATTCGAAACATAAAAATTAAGCAAAGTAAAGCAAATTAAAATATAAAATCAACTTTCAAATGTAAAAGGCCTAGGATTTGTTTGTTCACCATAATTCATTGTACTTGAGTTATTCAATTGCATCAAAATATAGGTTTGTTCCTCTAGCATTAGCTGCGTGTTTGTAAGTCTTTTTGTCTTTTGTGTCCAGGAGGACAAATGGTCGAGACATGGCCCAATAAGGCTAAAATAGAGCATAATTAGGCTAGCGTAGGGCACAATGAAGCTGGTATCGCATGAGAGAAAACTACACTCACTCCTTGTGGGGTCGAACCTATATTTACCATTGGTCTACGCCTGTTGTCGGCAATAAGAAAATTATAAGTTTTATTTGTACGTGTTAAACGTCGACCGCGTAGTGATCTCTTTTTGTTTACTTGTTTAATCCTTTTTGTACATACGTACATCGACTTAATGTAGAAATTCTTAAAGAACCTTTGCTATAGAATCTTGAGATTGATAGGATGCTACAATGGAAGAGGACATCAACAAGTAGGGAAGGCAAGCAAACATAACTAATCCAGTAAAACCAGGATATAAAAATATATATGCGTCATACTAGAGTAACTTGAGACAAATTAGGGCACGTTTGTGACATTTGTACGTCCATCATACATGCAATTGGTCAATATTTAGAGGAAAATATTTATGCCATCGGACATAGTGGATTTGGAAGGAACGGGCGTAGGCATTATGACCCAAATTCTAAAGCTTATAACTCTGAATAGGGGCAATATGGGAATTTTAGATGGAATGATTACCATTAGGGGGCATGATCAATATCAAAGGCTAATGAAGAGACAGTCCATATTTTATAGGATGTTTACGGTATTGGACTTATATCTAAGGGAATGTATATATAAATTTAAATAGGAACTTGAAGAATATTTAGATGTTGATTTCATTTGGTTACTTTCCTGCTATATATTTAGAGTATGTGAGTTCTTGAGAGCTTTTGAAGGTTTGAATGCACAACTCTTCGTCATAACCGATTATCTTCAAAGAATGATGATCTTCCTCTACTTATAGATCTCGATCTGAAATAGTGTTATTGGAGGAGTACCAATCATATTTTGACTTGTGGCGTTGATATTCTTTCCGTTTGAATTCGTAGATTGGTGTTGACCTGTTGCTTTGGCCGTCTGCAACTTTGTACGGAAATCTTTGCAACACCAGATTTCTTCCGTAAAAGTGTCGTAGTACGAAAAATCTCTTTTGTAGTCGGTAAGGAAAGTTAGATTTGCTGTGTTGATGACATAGTTGTGTACTTATAGATATGTCATGGCTGACTAGCTACATATATCTCAGCTGGTATCTTATCAATTGTCTTTTTGTCTTTTGTCTTCTCTTTTGCTGATTCTTCGAGTTATTTTTTAATACTTCAACACTTAGGCGTATCACAAAATCTTGATCCTAGCTAAAGACTTATTAGTTGTTTTCTCCATAGCTATGCAGCGGAAGCATTTGTAGAACTATCACTTTGACGATCAATTCTCTCTTAACACTGTAAATTAAAATAACTTAGCTTTCTAACATTTAAATTATGATATATTACAATACTTGGTTTATCATCAGATGTTATGATATCAATCAAAACATTTAGATTGTATCAAAAATTTTCTAACGACACTATCAACTATTTTATTAAAATTCATGTTATTCATAATATGACAAATTTTTTATGAACGAATGAAGTATAATTTATTTAGAGAAAAAAAAAAGAAAATACTTGTACTAATTTTCAGAGCTTTTCTTTCTCTCTGTCTAGTTCTTCCCACAAAAAATACACACTGTTAATTTTAGTAATTGATAGAAAATTTTATCAGGAAGACAGAAAAATACACACTGCTTCCACAGCCCTCCACAAAACCTCCCCTTTCCTTGACTCCATCTCTTCATCATTAATGTCGAGATTAATTCTGAGCCCTCATTTGATTCCTTCAGTATCATCAGCATCATTATCTGTTGCTCACAAGTTTCCCATCCTATTCCAATGGCCGAATATATCGAAACCCCCTCAGTCGATACTCTTATTCAATCGGCGCTTCTCCGCCGCGAAGATAAGCATGAGCCTGAGAGCCGGCATTGTTGGTCTCCCCAACGTCGGAAAGTCCACTCTCTTCAACGCTGTTGTATGCATCTTTCCCGTTTTCTGAAATTTTCAAGTAACTTAACTCAATTTCTTTTTCGTCGAGCAAGTTTATCTGAATATTTCCATTTTAATTGGTGTGGACATGTTTGATAAATACTGTTCAATGTGAAAATATGTATAATTGGAATATCACTATAAATCCTTTCGAGTTCGGGTGCCCGTTAGTTCAAATTGTTTCGCACAGTTCTCAGTTTCCGTTATTTTACATTTTGAATTTCTAGGAAAATCGACGTTTTGGTTTCAGCTTATGCTTTGAACCAAATTTGGATGCGCTTTGTAGCTTTACAGTGATTATATGCTTTAATAAAATTGTTTGTAGGTTGAAAATGGAAAGGCTCAAGCTGCAAATTTTCCGTTTTGTACAATAGAACCGAATGTAGGGATTGTTGCTGTCCCGGATCCACGCCTCAATGTACTTTCAGAGCTCAGCAAATCACAGCGAGGAGTCCCAGCATCCATAGAGTTTGTTGACATTGCTGGTCTCGTAAAGGGAGCTAGTCAAGGGGAGGTGAAGCATTAATCTGATGATATATACCTTATGATTTACAATGGTTGAGAATTTTAATTTTCTTGTTTTTGTGGTTTGTTTATGATATTTTGGTTGCAGGGTTTGGGTAATAAGTTCTTATCACATATTCGTGAAGTGGATTCTATACTCCAAGTATGTAACTTCACATTGAGTATCTTCATTGATCATTTAATCTTCTTGGTAGGTGTATTGTAGGAGTTGCTAATATAAAACATACATTATGCTTTCCTTGGGATTCTTGAAAGCCTTTGTTGATTTCATGTACCTTTGTTTTTAATTTTGTCTATTTTGGATTGCTTTGTTGATGGAAGGGGAGGGGAAAGCTCAAAGTGGTTCTTGATTCATGATGAACCAACCATATATCTTCATGATGATAGCAATAACTCATGAATGTATTGGCTCTCTTCCGGTATTTTATAAGCAGTGTGTTTATTATTTTATTTATACTATCAAATTTTGCATACCATTCTAGGTGGTGCGTTGTTTTGAAGATAATGACATTGTTCATGTGAATGGAAAAGTTGATCCAAAATCTGATATTGACATCATCAATTTAGAATTGGTCTTTTCAGATATAGATCAGGTATGGTATACTTTCCTGCAATTCCATTTTTATTTCATTATGCATAACACTAGGACCTGGGCCACATTTGATTTTAGACATTTAAAATATAGTCCATGCCTAGATTGTAGTTTCATTATCTCCTATTAGTGCAGTTGTCTTTACGCAATCTCATTATTTCATATAAATTGAATATGACTACCAAATTGTACAGCATCACTCTACTTCCCCAACCACTCTTATATCTCGTCCAAATTGAAAAAGTAATATCCATTAGATGGAGCTACCAAGCAGTAGATAGAACTTAAACTTGACAACGATAATTGATAAGGATACATAACTTAAAGATTAAAAGTAAAGAGTAACCTAGCTGTTTGATGGCTATTTTTAGATCGAATCAATCAGTCCTCTCTCTCTTTTATACCGACATTCTGCAGCAACTCAGCGAGAAATCAAGGAGCTTTATATATGATAAGAGTTAAGGCAGCTCAAGAACGGAAAATGCTGAATTGATTGGAAATAACACCTGGAACCAAGGTTTATAGAGAATTCTCTAGCATAACTATTGCTGTTCAACAATATATGATCAACCTGATAACCCATCTATATCCGGACTCTTGACTCATCTAAGGCCCATGCAAAAGACCTTTAAAGAAATACTAAATAAATAAAGTAGCAACTAATAACCAATAACTGAAAAATAAAAATACTAAACAGGCTGTCCTGCCACTTGTGCCGTGAATACACCTTCAGAGGTTCACTTGGTGCACTGCTATCAGGGTGATGGCACGTAATGTATCTAGCTACCCTGTTCTAATCACTTCAAGATCACCCAGAGACATTGACACTTTCTGAGAGCTTTGTGCACTTCTATTTCAAGTATGTAACACTGAATTTGTGCCTTGTGCAAGAGTACAGGTTGAGAAAAGATTGGATAAGCTCAAGAAAGGCAAAGCCAGAGATACACAATCCAAAGTGAAGGTTAGCTCTTCATGCTCTTGTTAACTATTACGATTTTCCTATAAGTGGAATGCAAGCAAAGAGTCCTGAATATGTCCTTAATCTGCTTGCAGGAGGAAGCAGAGAAGTCTGCTCTGGAAAAAATCGAGCCAGCACTCATGGACGGAAAACCAGCACGATCAGTTTCTTTGACAGATTTTGAAAAGGATGCCGTAAGGCATCTTTGTTTACTTACTATGAAACCTGTTATATATGTAGCAAATGTGGCAGAATCCGATCTAGGTGATCCTGGAAATAATTCTCATGTTAAAGAAGTGATGAAGCTTGCTTCTGACTTACAATCTGGACTAATAACAGTTTCAGCACAGGTCAGATGTTTCTGTGTATCAGAATTCATTAATAGAGAATTTGTTAAAAAGACATCTTATCTTCCAGATATCTAAGTTTATGTTTCTCAAACTCCAGGTTGAGGCAGAGCTTAGTGAATTGGTACCAGAAGAAAGAATTGAATACTTGACATCTCTTGGAGTTAAAGAAAGTGGGCTGGGCAATCTCATAAGGGCAACATACAGCCTTCTAGGACTGCGCACTTATTTCACTTCTGGCGAGAAGGTGAAACAAAACTGAATGTTTCTTTGAGCAATAAATGTATTCTTGTTTTGGTGCTAAAACTTTTGTTTTTGTAAATTCTAGGAAACAAAAGCCTGGACCATACGAGCAGGTCATTCCTATTTCTCTTTCTGTGTGCTGTTATTTACATTTCATGAAAACCATAAACCTAGTATTTGCTAAACTGGAGCAGCCTGAATGGAAAGTTTGGTTGAGCAGAATCAGCAGATGCTTTCAAACAGCTTAATCTTATGAAAGAATTTGAAAGATTGCTGATGGGAACAAATAACTTGAAATTGTGAATTCTGCCCTAAAGATGTTGGCTAAATCTGGCCTATTTATTATATGGTCTTCTGGAATGAGATATATAAGGTACATGCATGCTGATTCTATGCATGTATTATCCCTAATTAATTCTCATTATATGCAGGAATGACTGCACCGAAAGCAGCTGGCGTTATTCATTCCGACTTTGAGAGGGGCTTTATTAGAGCAGAAACGGTAATAGTTAGCTATACAAACACTAGAGATTTCTATAGCAGGGCCATAATTGTTTATATTTTTTCACAAATAACTGTAAGGGTGACAAAATTAGCTAATCCAGGCTATCCAGCATTTTCATAATAAGATTGGTTTCATATACTCTACTTTATGCTGTAATTATTTTTTGATAGCATGTCACTACTAGAATCTATTAACTGTTTTCTTTAAATCTATGAACATTGTAGAATTTTCTATTTAAAAATGGAACATGGTTTACATATAAAGCTTCGAGTGAATTGATGAGCATTCTAGTTTTCTAAATATGCAATTTATAAGGAAATCTATCATTCTAGAAGCAATGCCCGGTGCATCATCTTTAATTGTATTTAAGCTTTTTGAAATCAATTGGCTTATTAGGTTGCCTATGATGATTTTGTTGCTGCTGGTTCATTTTCGGCCGCAAGGGAGAAGGGTCTGGTAAGTCAATGCTCTGTTCTTAGCTCTTATTCCTGTGGCTACTGTATTAATCTAATAGGCTGATATCTTGTTTGTTCTAATTGAATCGTCAAATTCTCCCACCCTCAACCCAAATCCCTATTGAAACATAAATACAATATGCTCCAAATATACTAACCAGTTTTAGCTGGAAAACAGACTACCTATGTCTAAATGAAGGGGATTTCTAATTTTCATAGTTCTGCTTATATTTCCTATCCTTTCGTATGAACAAATGGAAGGTTAAACTTCTCATTTGTTGGATGTCTTGGTATTGCTACTATTTTTCGCACTGTGCATAATTGTGATGATTAATCCACCCACCCAACAATTGTGACCTGAAACTTCTCAATCTTAACTGAGAATTATCTCACTAAAATATTTTAGATATGCTTGTTTCAGACCTTTTTACTTTTAAAGATTTTATAATGTTGTGCAATTTCACTTGTTGCTTTACTTTTTCCAATTCACCTCTTAATTATATAAATTTAATTTGTGAATATCATGCAGTTGAGATCTGAGGGTAAAGATTATGTCGTGCAAGAAGGGGACGTGATGCTATTTAGGTTTAACGTCTAATAGGAATTTAAAGATGGTTGTTCACATGGTTGGAGTTGGTGGTCAGTACGCAGGAATGAGGAAATCTTGCATGAAGATCATCACAACAATTGCTTCTAAAGTTTATTTCTTCATATTTTTAGCCGTGGCATATTTTTGTTTCTTCTGATTTACTATGATTCTTTTACTAAATTTATTGTCCCGGCAAACAAATACTTAACGTGCTATCTCGGAAGTTTCATGATGCATATACTACGCTTGATCAAAACGACGTTTGTTTTGACTATTAAAAAGATTAATTAAAAAATTCATGCCACCTCTTTCTCTTTCGTCTCTTTGATAGTACTCGATCTCTCTTTGTATCTTCCTCTCTCTCCTCTCTCTATGACTCTCTCCCTCTCTCTCACACTCCGTTGAGAAATCCATCACCGGCGAATTGTTCAACACACTCACACTGTACGTCCGCGTCGAGCCACCATCAAGCGGCAGCGACTCTTGAAAAACAAGATTTGGATGAGTCTAAACCCTAAACCCGAAACATTAATTACAATATTTCCACATGGTATGTGCGAGTCTTGAAAAACGAGATTTGATCTCCCAAGATTTGGATGAGTGTGGTTATGACGGCAGCGAAGATCACGGTGGTGATGGGTTGGCGTGGGGGATTTTGGATTTTGTCGACGACAGCGTTGAGGTGACGATTGCGGAGGCGGTGAAGCTGGGGATGTTAGCGGGCAATTGAGAGAGAGAGAGGATATATTATGGAATTTTAAATTTAACTTCATCTTTGTTTATTAAAAACATATGGTCAAAATGACGTCGTTTTGATAGTAATACTTGGACGAACATATCTGTCCTCTCTGTCTCTCTAACCCTCTGCTTTTATCTCCAAGCAGAAAATGATACAAGAGCTCTGTTTTTCCATCCAATATAAACAGCACCATTGGCCTCTGCTAATGCGTAATTGGGGCTATATTCTTTAAACATATTCCTTACAGCAGTAGTAACAGACGGAGTGAGTCGAATTTGTGAGAATCCAGCCATTGTTAGTCTCGACCTCCATTTACCAAAGAGCTCGTGTCTCTCCATCCGCTCATTCCCCTCGCAAGCTATTATGCTGACGACATCCTTCGCCACACAATGCTCCTCTGCATTAATCCGCTGCATGTCATCTCTTGCCAACGCTGCTGCATCTATGCACTCAAACATCGCTGTATAGTATTCCAGAGTTTCACGAAATCGTTGGGAGAAAGTAGCAGTGTTAGTGTTGGATTCCTGCTCAACAAGCGTCATAACCTTGGGAGACAAGCTCTTCACCAGTCTAAGGAGGCGGTCTCGATGATTGCTAGTGCTCACGCTCTCGTCAGGTATGTGATGCAGTACGTAAGGGAAGTTTACAGCCAGTGCTTCCCCATGCCGTACCTTAAGATTCTCTAGTTGTACATCAGACCCTGATGTTGCTGCGCCATGGAATTTGAAAGGTACTCCACACGACTCGGCCAATTGGGCTAATTTCTGACCAACTAACTCCAGCCCTCCACCTCGAGCATGAGCTGATTCAGAATCATCTATACCTGTGATGCGAACATGTGGTGGACCATCAGGCCTGCGGGAGACTGCCTGAATGAAAGACAGCCATTGACTGCCCTGTGCAATCTGAAAATCGATGATGTGGATTTCTTTTTCGTTTTCCATGGCTTCCCCAATGACAACAGTGGCAGACGTATAAGCAAATCTGTAGAATGGGCAGATTTGAGCAAGCAACTGCATGTGAGACATCAAGTCGGGACCTGATGGTTCATTGCACTTCAACTTTTTGCAGATTAAGCTTCCTGACGAGAGCAATCTTGCCCTGAGCGCTTCCAACATGTACGCACCTAATCTCTGTAAAGGATCACCTGATACCGAAACCCTTTCCTGTATTATATCCATCAAAGTTTCCGCAGCTGATGCTGCAATCTTTCTTTCAGAGAATGGGACAATATCAGCTTCAGATACTACTTCAGCACAGGCTATGAGTAGTTGTTTCAGGTCCATGTCTGGGGCCATCTCTACGATTCTATGGTACCTAGTAGAGTAACACAGCTGCACCGATTCATCAGTTAAGGATCCATTATAATCACTACCACATTCAGGTCCCATTAACTCATCATTCCTCAACAGCCATAGCGAACGAGTCAAATTGCTCTCATCATTGGCTTCAAAAGAACCATTCAAAGATGAACTATTATCCGATGAGTGATGGATGTCTGATGCATAAGAATGAGAAAGTTGCGGAGAGAAGGGACTCTTATTGGAAGAGACGCTCGCAGCTGTAGGTGAACTGAAGACAGCATAACCAGTCACTGGTGTTGATTCCAGAGTGTAGAATGGTTCAGCATAAGCCTGAAAAGAAAGTTCAGTATCTTGGCTTTTACTAGGCAGAAGGTGAGAATTGTGGACACTAGAACATGCTAGAGCTTCCTGGGATGCTTTCTGCATCACAAAAATTGCTACTATAATCTATTTCTCCCAGAAGTTGACTAGAAGCCTTCTTTTGACTATAAAGCCGCAAATGGCATCAAGGTACTCTTCACAAAAAACAAAAAGGGCTATAGACCTATGAGCAATATAAGCTCAGAATGATTGCAACTATGTCACGAGAAACAAAGACAAACCCAAACCTGCCATTCAATAGAACAAAGGGTCAATGCATTTTAAGAATAGAAAGTCTTAGTATCAAAATAAACTAAGAGCCTTACATACCCTCTCCTGGAGGTGGGTTAACAAATAAGTAAAAAAGCACAAGACATCAAATACATTCAACTTTGCATAAATAATTTCCATCAAATACAGCAAACTGAATAAATTAAGAGGCATATTATCCAACTCACAGAGTCAGCTCTGCCAAGCCAAACAAGGAATAGAGAAAAAAGGTTGCAACTTTTATAAACTACTCATGCTTCCCTTGAACAGAAAGAATGGAACTCCTTACAAAGTTCTCAAGTTCGACATTTTTATTATTGAGCCATTTTATGCTTGATAACTTGTGATAAATATCCACTATGAAAGAAATAATAAAGAATATGGATAACGAAACTGAATGCATTCAATACTCTTAGGAGGCTTCTCTATTCAAGATTACTAATACATGATTGAGTATTTTCTCTTCATCACTAGGATATCTCTAATCCTACACCTTTCAATTGGATATGAATCAAGCAAGTTATTCAAGTTACTGAAATTCCCAAAGTTCCAACCATCTTAGTAAACAACAGATTAGCCTATATTATTTTCATCCATCTAGGCTAATCCTTACTAGAAAGGGCCCTAAAACTGCACCTTTGGTAGGAAATTAGCCTTTTTCTTCAACTTATTGCCCCTTCTATATCGTTCTTATTGAAGGGGAAAAAGGATATTGTTCTTAATGTCGACCAGCTAGCGGATCCTTTACTTTTCTCCTTATCAACTCATGAAGATGAATCCACAACTTCTACTTTGGAGCTTAACTTCTACAAGATCAAAGGATTACAAGAAATTACATTCAAGCAACAACTGTTTGGTCTTTGCCTGTCTTACAATCTCACCAGGAACGCATTTTCAGTAGATTCATAGTCAAAAGAAGATTAACTTTCTATATGAACATAACTTATGTTATAAGGAGTTCTGACCAGTAAAACTACAACTACAAAACAAAAGAAACCAACATATGGTGAGAATCAAAATAGAGAATAGCATATTGGACAAATTACAGATGATGCGCCAGTTACCATGAATACGCCAAGTTTAATAATGAAATTACTTCCATATCTTGAGCTAAACAAATCTAACAATCTATGTATCTATACGCAAATAAACACCCATCCCTCCACCAAAACATTAAAATAAAAAGGAGAATATGTAAATAAAAACAAAAGAAAAAATAAAGTGAATATTGAAATGAATACAGATCATCTGAAAACAGAGGTTAAAATCCAAATTTTGACCACACGTATTTGTGTTTGAACAGCTGAAATATCTCAACGGAAAGGCAGAATAAATTCCTCATTTAATCCAAAATTTCAGACACCTCATTAATTTTCGCAAGTAATATATTACCAAGTATAAGAATCAGTATTAAGATGCTGAAAAGTAAAATATACAAAAGGCAAAAAATCAAAACTATATTTATATTACAAACTATGAAGGACATAACTGAAAAAAGAATAATATGAAAATGTAATCAGAGATGAGATTGCGTAGCAAGAACATACCTCGGACAAAAATTCTGGAATGTTATTTTTGATTTGTGAATCGTCAAACACAGGTAGAGAGAGAAAGAGTAGATTTTGTCTTGCGTTGCAGTCAAACTCTGTGAAATTGAAGAGAGAGAAAGCGCGTGTGGTTGTAATGTAGTTGTTTTCTTGTTGAGAGATAGAGAGACTAGAAAAGTAGAAATCTCGTAGTGTTTTCACACGTGTGAAGTTCACACTATCACTTCAAAAAAAAAAAAGAATTTGTCACTATCATTTGTACTATAAATTTGTTATGTTCTATAAAATTATAATAACGATTATAACTTTGAAAATAACATATTTAAAATTCCAGAAATTATATAATTTAAATAAAATAAAATTATATAATCAAATTAAATTTAAATTTAAATTAATAATTTCATATAAATTAGTCCATAACAATTAGCCCAAGCATGTAAAATATATTTAAAATTTAAACTTACAGTAACCAATTAACAAAGTCCAATAACAATTAGCCCAAACTAATATATATTTAAAACCTAAACCCTATGTCTTTCTGTTTTATGGGCCGCTTCTTCTCTTCTACATCCCCTTCTCCATATCTTCAAAAAAAAAAAAAAAAAAAGCTTGGACAAGATTGGAAGACGCGCCACATGCTATCGTGTGAGGCACGCAAATTGGCAATTGGACAGAGGTGAAAATGAGGGCGATGAACGAGTGTCGATGTTTGCCACGCTGAACACCACGATGCTAGTTGACACTGCGGCCACCACACCTCTCTCCATCCCTGCAACACCACCCCATTTACAGCACCCCCATCGCACGCCGCAAACGTGGCTGCGTTGCGGGTACTCTAAAGCATTTTCACAAAATGAGCTCCGCCGCACTGTAATTGCAGTTAGGGATGAGCTCCGCCGCACCGAATTTCATATATATACATACATTTTTTGGATTTTTGGTTTTTTAGTTTTTTTTTCTTCGATTTTTCGGATAATTTTATGATATTTTGATTTTTTCGGTTCGGATCAGTTTTCATAGTACGGATTTCAGTTTTTCGGGTTCGGTTTTTCGAGTAATTTTGTTCGGTTCGATTTTAATTTTTTTTAAATGGTTTTTCGGTTCGGTTCGGTTTGAGCAAAAAACCGAATGCTCACCCCTAATTGCAATGTTGTTTTATCTAATATATATATATATATATATATAGAGTGGTGATCAAATCCGAACGCATCTTTAATGCATAACTAAGACCATTTATAAACCGTTAGATTAAACAATCCAACCACCACAACCTTGCCACGTGGAAATTAAGAAATTAATAAAAAAAACGCAGAAGGGCATTTACGTCAGTACAGGTGTTGCGTGCATATCAGCATAGCTATATTTAAGGAAGTAAATCCCTGAAATTAAGCTTAAAAACCGTTAAAATCATCAAGGATCTCTGTTATTATGGTATGTATCTACCACATCTATTTAAGGAATTTAATATCAACATAATTAAATACATTCAACTAATAAAATAAACATTCATAACCAATCCATATGCAGTTTACGTTTTTACACAGTTAGTATTTTCGAGAAGATCCTGAAGCAATTGTTGTGTGCATATTCTGGTCGACAACAGACCACCACAATGGAACAGTCATCTCAAGGTATGCTAGAATAATCTTTCAATAATGTATCCTCTCGAAACGCATGTTTATTCAATATATATATTAACACGTAGTTTACTTATACTGATACGTACCAACAGCTAAACTGATTTAAAACCGTCAATCTACTGATATATTCTGAGATTTTGTATTCAGAACAAATTTCAGTTCCAATCATGCAGGTTTATATACTATTTGATCTGCGGTTTTACTGATATATACGATTATATTCGAAGAGGTTTGTGAAGCATGGTTTGTGTTCATAATATGCTCGATAACAGACCGC
>JAYDZE010235858.1:0-20130 GCA_034509125.1 Monilaria moniliformis
ATTTTCAAAAAATATAATAATAGTTTAGGTTAGACAAAGTTATTTTGCATCCTTTATAAATTATAAATTTATAATATACATCATTCATTAATAAAACTTCATGAATTTGGAGAAATACAATATAATAATTCATCAATCAAGACCAAATTGATCGAAGAATAATTATAATTATTAAAAAATATAATAAGAAGAAAAGCTATAAAAAAAAAAAAAAAAAATCAAGAGGTCGGGTGCGGGTACCCGCCGGCGTCGGGTACGGGTACCCGCTTCGGGTATCCGGGTACCCGATATTGCCGTCGGGGTCGGGGTCGGGTATGGGTTTCTCGGGAAATTCGGGTGTGGGTATCCGCAATGTCGGGTGCGGGTACCCGCGGGTACCCGATTTTGCAGGCCTACCTACGAGATCGAAGAGGCACCGAGTGCTTTCCCCGTCGCCCTGTAGCGCATACGCTTCCTCGCCATGCGCAACATCATCTCCAATTTCAACCCCATTGTCGTCCATTCGAAAATCTACTTCTTATCATGTTTGTCGCCAACACATTCCACACCGTTATAAAAATAGCTCATAAAATTTGGAAGCCCATTTGGCGAAGGCCGTTCTTGAATTTGTGTTCCATTATTCCGTAGATGAAGCCCGGGCCTTGACTGGATTGTAGAACATAGCGAGGAGGTCGGGCTTTGCAAAGAGTCCGGAGAGAAAGCTGATTTCTTGTGCAATACCAATTGAGTCCGATAGGATTCCCATAATGGTTGCGGCCCATGTATCCACAATTCCTACATATCCAAACACATTATCTGTTATAATAGCAAAATTGACGTTATAAAATTAACATTTACTTAGCAACGTTTACTTTTCATGATTGATAAAATATATAATTAAATAATTTTATTCTAATTATTATGATATCTCAAATCCTACATTTTTAATAAAATATATATGAATCAAGCAAAATTAACTCAAATAATAGAATTTTCAGTAACTTTAGGATATTCCAAAATTCGAATCTATTTAGTATATAATCGATTAAATTATTCTATTCTTTTTAACTCTATTTACACCAATATTCAAAAGTAAAACCCATATTGTAACACTATTATTATACTTCTTTAATATTTCATTTAACTAAATTATTCATAATGAGAGATCTTTGGTAGTGGCAGACATGCACACGTACAATCAAATGGGGAGCTTTGGCTCCCTGAATATACTTTTCACACCGGTAAATTTCTTGATTTGTTGGAAATTTGAAATATGGTTTTTATCGCGGTTAGAATATATCTCTCGTTCATGTAAGTATCACTCTGTCACACAGTAGTAAGACTCCTCTAAAAAGGACGAATCGATAACCAATTCTCGTGTTCTTTATTATTTTTTCGCGATTGTGTGTGTTATTTCACAAAATTTTAAAAGACAATTTTTATTTGTTATTTTATTACATATTGCTGTTGATTTGTTTTTGATGTTGCATGTAATATTTCGAACACAAATTAGATGATGTATGTGGGGTGAGTGATTGAGATGTGTTGGTGTATTGTAAGAGTGTGCTATCTGTTTTAGTTAGATACTATTTTGGATGATCCGTTAGCATTAGTTGATTCTTTCCATCAAAGTCCAAGTTTCCACAACAAACCTATGTAAACTCAAGATTCAAGAGCATCATATTAATATATATACACTAACAACAAGCTCACCCTCTTTGATATTAAGTCATTGTTAAGTATGTTGGTATGTATTATTTTTGGAGAAAGTATTTAATCTATAACTTCATATTTATAAAGTCACTAATTCTCTGCATTAAAATATTGAAAAGCCTAATTGAGATGGTCAATACACTACCAATGTACAAGCATATAACCTTTCAAAAAAAAAAAAAACTGTAAAAGCATATAAAAATTACTACTAGATAATCATCCAATTAACTTATTGGACCCTTTAAACAAACCTATCGAGCAAACTGTTGAATCTGGCCTTAAGAAGCCTATATTTTTAGAGTAATTATATTATAGCCCTATTTAAAAATAAATAAATACATACATTATGAATTTACTAATTAATCTCATAGCCTAAAATTAAAGGTGATTCTTTTAAATATATAATTAACAAAAAATGAAAGATAAGCCATTACTCAACTATCGATGATACATGATTTGTATTGATGAATTCACTAACACTTCTAGATCGAAATATTATGTGTGCATATGATAGTGATTATTGGATGAGTTTCCAAAAAAATAAAAACAAATAAACTCAGCCAACCAACTTTAGACTTTTTCTACTTGACTCGTTCCCTGTGTCTCCAGAAACCAGAGAAAATAAAGGCAATTATAATAGGTTTCTTGCTTTGACCACATTTCTTTCTAAAGTATTTGGTAATAGATCATACATTAAAACAATTTACTTGTATATTTTTCGATTGGTTTATGCACTACCCATTGCACCATTTCAAACTCGCATTAATTAAAATTGAACATCTATCTACCGTTATTAACCCCTGTTTCACACACCGAGCTTTCGAAGTTCAATTAAATTTTAAAGTTTTTAAAAAAATATAATCACATTTTAATCTTGATAATATTCAAGTTTCCTCCATTTTAAATTGAGATATAGAAATTCAGTTTGGTCTTTTTCTGTATTTTTTTATCGATGCCGATGCGCATGATTAGCGGCATAAGTAAAGAAGTACGTAATTTTGATTGTTTGTGCTGTGTTTTGTGCGGATGTCTGTTTTTGTTGTCGTTTACATATGATAAAAGATTAGATATATTCACTAATTATTATAATTTGGCAAATTGTACCCTTTTACGTGCTGGAGAAGTTGTGAGGTGAGGTGTATTAGCAATTAAGTAAGTTCGAGATTGATTCGTCGATTTTATATATACTCAATAATAAATCTATTCATCCAACTTAATTAAAATAAAACAACTTATCCAATTTCTCCAAAATGGATCCGAAGTTAGCATAGTTCGGTCTAATATTTTTTTATTAATCCGGTCTCAATTTATCTTCTAAAATATAATCGATGGTGTAGTTGAGATCTCGTGACAAATTAATTAATTAAGCAAAGATCATAATGATATGAACAACACGCGTCGAAGTGGCGGATGCAAGGGGCGGGTGGGGGCGGCCGAACTCCCGACGGGAAATTTCTCCTTACCTCTGTCAGAAAACCGTCATGGTCGCCCCTTTCCTTAGCCGCCTGCTCGCCAGAAGAAGAAGATGACTGAAAATTTTAGTTTATCGCAGATAATTCCACCCCCTCCGTTTTTCAATTTTAGATCCGCCACTGTGGGTCGGAAGACTTCATGGAGACAAAAGAAACCAGCGAAAGAGAAGGCACAAAATACAATATTATAGTGGTAGAATTTTGATTATATATATAACGGTTTGATGATTTCTGAAATATAGAGAATATGTGATATCGGGCTGCCCGTGGAGTCGGCATATCACGCACGACACTTGGCGAAAATGTGCAGTGGGCATGCGCGGATGCCGGCCGCATCGCGCATAAAACCAGCACGACGCAGCACTCGGACGACAGGCAGCAGGCGCGCGCGGAGGAAGCGGGCGACATGCAGCAGACGCTCGCGGATGACGTCCACATGGCACGAAGGCGCAAGGATCTTAGGCTGTTGGGACTCTCAACCTAACAAGAACGGATAAGCATCAAGATTGCGAGTCTATCTTTAGGGTTTATCTTTAGGATTTATCTTTTCTTTTATTTTATCTTTTTCCTATGTCTATCCTTATAGTCATAATGGAATAGGAGTTTGTTTGAGAGTCTATATATACTTTCTTGAGGTTAGAGATGAAGCATGCGTTTTTTTTACCTTTGAGTATAGGATTCGAACTTAGGTATTTAGTTCGAGGGGCTTCGCAAGAGGAGTGTTCATCTTTATCGTTTCATAATACAAATTGCCTTTCTTGTGTTTCACTTACTTCCATTTACCTTCGCAAATCGCACGAGTAAATTTACTATTTCTCTTGCATACATCTAAATTTACTCTATATCAATTTGGTACGGTGAACGTGGGTCAAAAGGATGGTGACACCCGAAACGCGAAAAATCAAAGCTTGGACACGCGCGTCAACGAATTAGAGAAATGAGTTGGTGAAATTCGCGGAAGGTTCCAAGGAAATCATCGATGCTCACCTCGAGATATTCCTCCAAAATTTTAAAGCTGCCCAAAACCAAGATTCATCCTCATTTGCTAATTCAGAGGCGGAATGGGGGCCGAAAACCACACAACCAGTGCCACCTCCAATTAAGAGCTCGATGTCACCAACATCATCCCCAATGCCCACAATTGCCCTCCCTACGTTCGATGTTACAGACGCCCTGGGATGGCTCACACGAGCGGGACAGTTCTTCATGGTCCACAAAACGCCCGATGCGGAACAGATGGATCTCACCCTTATCGCACTCACAGGCCCGACCCTGCCATGGATCCAGATCCTCCGCCGAAGGATTCCGTACCTTACTTGGGAGCAATTCGCTCATGAGTTGCTTATTCTCTTTGGCAATGACATGACACGCGACGAGTATGAGGCCTTGGCCGCCACCAAGCAGCACGAATATCTCGCAGAATATGTAGCCGCCTTTGAGTCCCACTTGGCACAACTACCCGATCTCACCCATTGGCAGTTTTTAGGATTTTTCCTAGTCGACTTGAAGTCGAAACTCTACATGCAACTAAGGGATCCCAGTATCATCATCTACTTTGACGCCGTCCAGATGGCCAAACACCTTGAATGGGTGACACTGGGCGCAACGAAGTTGCCTCAAATGCCCCCCGATCTCTACATCGATAGCATCAACGTCAGGATCACGCCCACCTCGGTGTTTCCGACAAATGCCCTCCGAGGAATACTGCAAACACGTTGCCTCAAACACTTGTTTTAGGTGTGGTCTCCAATATAATCCTATGCATCGATGCCTACCTAAAACTCTGTAGGTCATCATCGAAGACGATGAGGAGGACGACGATCAAGAAGACAACGAGCTGGGCAATGAACAAACTAGCTTACTCTAGGCGCCAGAGAAAAGGTACATTGCACGCCCTGAAACTATCCGAGCTCTCATCACGTGGCATCGACGGGTATCAAACGATGCAGCTCCATGGGCAAACAAAATCCACCAACCTACGCTTCATGATCGATAACGGGGCTAGCCACTGCTTCATTGTCGAGAGCTTGGTCAAATGCATCGGCCTGACGGCCGCCAAGATGGCATAATTCGTCGTCTCGTGTCCAAATTGGCGACTTGTGTCCCAACGTTCCCCTGGTGCTATCAACCACAAAGTTTATCATATCATGCTATGTTTCCCCTGCGTTGAGTGGATGTCATCCTCGGAATCTCATGGCTAGCAACGTTGGACGAGGTTAGGGCGAATTGATGCGACTTAACAATGAAATTCCAGTCAGCATATCACCTCATCAAACTTCAAGGCGGTACAGGCCTCACATGGAAAGAATGCACGACACACTCTACTCAATTCCGAAGACTGTTGGATGCTATGGTCAATAGACGGAAAAGAGGAAACTTCGGGTATAGCGGACACTCTCGACCCCATCGTCAGGACCAAATACAGAAGGACGAAATGGAACGACTGGTCGCAGAAATGCTGGCATCAGGCATTATTCAAGTTAGTACCAGCCCCTACTCCAGTCTTGTCCTCTTGGTCCGAAAGAATGATGGGTCGTGGCGTTTCTGCGTCAATTATCGGGATCTCAATAAGCGGACAATGCCCGACAAGTATGCAATCTCGATAATCCAGGAACTACTCGACGAGCTCCATAACTCCCGATGGTACAACAAATTGGACCTCCAAGTTGGGTACCATCAAATCCGCGTACGAGAGGAAGATGTGCCTAAGACGACGTTTCGCACACACTCCGGACATTACGAATTCATAGTTATTTTGTTTGGCCTCACCAATGCCCCGACAACTTTTCAAAGCCTAATGAACGAGCTCTTTTGACCCATGTTACACAAGTTTTTCCTGATTTTCTTCGACGACATATTGGTCTATAGCCGCACTTGGCACGAACATGCATGTCACCTGCACTACATCCTTTAGATTCTGAGCAACAATGCCCTGATCATCAATCCAAAAAATGTATGTTCGGATGGGAACAAGTCGAGTACTTAGGGCATATTGTTTCATTCGACAGCATGCGTATGGATCCCTCTAAGGTATCGGCGGTACTTCGTTGGCCCACCCCAACGTCCATTTAAGGTGTGCGGGGGTTTCTGGGACCCACAAACTACTACCGCTGATTCATTAAGGACTACGGAAAAATCGCGGTACCACTGACCAACTTACTCAAAAAGATAAGACCAATGCATTCGTATGGATATGCTATTTTCATTTTCCCTTTTATGTTTCTTTGTTCTCTTTTGCCACACACCAAATGTTATTAATCTCCCTAATACTATGGAATCAAAGTTTAAGGCGTATTAATCTCGTTAATTATTACAATTCAATGTGTTCACAAGTAACGACACAACACACAACCCTTTATAGGGAAATAATATTCAACTTAATTACCCCCATAAATACATGCATATAAACCCTTTTTTAACACAAATTATGCAGAATACTTTCATTGATGCAATGGAACAAACAGATGTCGTGCAAGCAAAGATGGTGTGGGAATCGGTGAAGTTGTACACAGTTAGGTGCGGTTTATGTTCAAAGTGGAGGCTCATCCCCTCGAAACACAAATACGAGGAGATTAGGGCAAAAATGGGCGAAGAAATGTTTGAATGTGAGACAGCTAGAGAGTGGCGGCCGCTTATTTCATGCCGACATGAATCCGATGTAGAGCAGGATGACAACAATTTCAGGTGGGCAATGGACAAGCCCAACATTCCTCAGACTCCTCCGACGTGGCAGCGGATTTTAAGGATTAGGGCTGAAGGAGGCACAAAGTTTGCTGATGTGTCAGTTGCATGCTCATATTTATTTATTTATTTATGGTTTCCTGGTTTGTTTGAGTCTTTGAGATGGGTTTTTTATGATTATTATTCACAGGTATTATGTTTCTCCGTCAAACAAGAGGCTACGTTCTATGGTTGAACTCAGCAGGTTTGAATGATGTTAGGGAGATTGCCCCGAGATAGCTTAGCTCCTCTTTTCTCTTTGATTATAATACAGAGAAACGTGCATAATATTATCTAACGAATCAAGATTTGAATTTGGACACAATGGAACACCAACAACATTACAAATATGTCACTAAAAATGAGTTAGATGCAAATTTTGACCTGTTATCTTACACGCGATGGTGTTTGCATGTGACAGACTTTGACCCGTTAGACGATCTTGACTGTTATAATAGTTGTTATAGATTCAAATTTGCAATGCGCTAATTCAGGTACCTGGAAGACAATCCAAGGTATGCAGAAGATAAGATGAAGCTGTCGCAGTTCTCTTTTCAACCACCGGTGCCACTCGATGATAAATATGTTGCAAAACGCCAAAGTCGTGCTATTGGTAATGGTGGGTGCTTCCTCTTCATCTTTCTAGATCATTCTCTTTGCTCTTCTTGTCAGGATGATTCTGAATATTAATTCTGCCTTGTGAGTGGACTTAAATTTCTTCTTTCTCTCGATTTGTGCCGCCTTCTTAGGAGTGAGTTCTCAAAATGGCAATATCGGTGGTGGAGGAAAGCTTGATGAGGCACCGTTTCAAAATTAAGGTGTAATATAATTATTAATTGATGTCATAGATATGAATCCTCTTAATTATTTATTTTCTTTCAACATATACAGGAAGGGGGATAGGACGCATCAAGTCCAGAAATCAGGCTATATTGCATTCATTTGGGCTTAATAGGAAATTAATTGTGGTTGGTTATTCTCGTAATTAAGATTCTCCATGTTTGTAGGAGTAGAGGATCGTGCATCACTTTTTTAATTGTAACGAGTTTTGACTTGCGACATAGCTCAAAATAATATTCTGTTGGTAATGAATTTGTGAATTTCACCTAATTATCCATACTTTTTTTTTTTCTTACTCTTTTTTTTTTGGGTCAATTTAATCTTATTTGTATTTGTACAGGCAAAACGCCATGTGATTGCCGAGTACGTAAGATTTTGTTAAAAATAATTTTGGTGGGTAGTAACTTGCAATTGCAAACAAAAATGTGCACTATTAATAATTATAATGTATATAATAATACAAAAAAGGTGTATTTATGAAAAACAGGAGCAATATTGCAGGCCCATTATTGAACAATAAATCTCAAAAGGTATTACAAAAGACAAGGAAAATCAAAAAGGTTACTAAAACTAAATAATTTAATTCTAAACAGAGTAAATATTTTAAATTAAATAATGATCATCTAACAAAATTAAGCCATCAGATCTTGCTGAAGGTCAACTCAGAAAAAAAGAAAAACAAAGGAAGAAAAAAGAAAACCATATAGTGAAGTGCACGACGTGGATGCAAATTACCCAAATTGGCCTCTAAAGTAAAGGCAGGCATGAATATCAAGCGTCTGAAAAAATACACACATGTTACCGCTCAGTGGTTGCACGTGGATACACGCGCCTCTCTTTCGGTGTGGAATCTCCCCTCCGCAGCCGTCTACCTTCTGTTGCTGTAACCTTTCTATGGCTACCTCCTACCGTATCGCAGTCGTCGGCGACGTCGTAATCTCTCTCTCTAGTTCCCTTTTTTATCTATTTATTTATCTTCTACCTGGTTACAACTAACAAGTGATTGCATTTTAATTTTTTTGATAATGTTTATTTACTCTCTTTTTTTCCCCTCTATTTAAACTTGAAGCATGATGATTGGAGCGTAGAAGAGGATACCAAGGCTCTGAAACTGTTGAAGGTTTCTTTTTCTCTCTATTAGTACTTCATGTGATCAATTTATTGGTACTTTCTTTTGTTTCAGTGAGTGTGTGGTAAAACTCTATATTTTTCATGTAATTGATGACTGGCCGCGATAAATTGAAATAATTTCTTAGTTGAGTGAGGCAAATTTTGCAATCTCTGTGACTTGTTGATCAGTAGAAAGTTATCAGCAGATTCTTGTTAGAATGGCGATTATTTAATTGCATTAATTAATTTGAGAAAAAAGTTCATCACAAATGCACAATATGGAATTCCCACCTTGTGCTTTTTGCCTTCGTGTGTGAGCCATGAGAATATAAATTGCCCCAACAACTTTATATTTCCTTCTGTAAAAGGAGTAAAAAGAGCTTGTTTTGATTGACTTGGCACTTTCCATGATTTGTTCTCATCAAACCTCGGAACTTTCATCAGTAAAGTGGGACAGTTATCGTGGGAAGTGATAGTCCCCACTCTCTTTTGGTCCCTATGCTTAAGAAATAATAAGAACTTTTGAGAACTCAGAGGAATCTGTTTATGAGGTTTGTGAGAGGATTCAACTGGATTTGGTTGTGTCAAGCCACAAAGAGTTCGAATCACTTATAAATTTTAATGCTGTCAGGATTTGGAATAGTGCACTTCTATCTTTTCAGTGTTGTTATGTTGCGTGTCATCCCTTGTTCCTTTGTAACATTTTCTCTTACAATTAATAAATTTTCTTTTCTCATTAAATAAAAGTGACCTGGCTATACCCCTCGCAGTTTGTTTTAATTTTTGTATACTTCTTGGATTTTTCTTGTAATATGTGTTTCTGGGAAATGCAGCCGGATCTCGTGCTGTTCACAGGCAGGTGCTCTCTTCTTCACTTTCTATGCTGTTTGTTGATGGGCATGCCAGCTGAGCTGAGTCATCTCATCCTGCATTTATCTAGATTAATTTGAGGGGTACCTCAGATCCTGTTGGTTCGCTTATGCTGTGGGAGTTTTCTTCAGGTGATTTTGGCAATGAGAATGTTGATCTTGTTGAAAGCATTTCAAATGTTGATTTTCCAAAAGCAGTTATTTTGGGGAACCATGATGCCTGGAACACCCAGAAGTTCTCTGCGAGGTTAGCTTAAATGATGTATAAAATCCCTGAAATAGATTGATTGGGCGTGTTTACCGCGATTAAGTCAGAGTCACTCTTCATTTGCCTTTTCTGGGTGGGTTCCACATGGTGGTTGGGTGGTTCAAGAACATGTGCTTCTACCATGTTAATGTTGAGGAGCTGTCTTTCTCTGGAGTGTAAAATACTAAGAAGGTGTCTGGCTAAGCTTTTTCCCTGAAAGCTTATATGCTCCTTCATCTTATAAGATGTCATTTTGAACTTATGAGATGTCAACTCTTATTTTGAAGATAAGTTGCCGTAGTATCTGTATAATTTAGCTTATAAGATGTTAGTATGGCAAAGCTGTAATTTGGATGACTAAAAGATAAGGGGCTTTGTAAAATAACGTTTTCTTTTTGTGAAAAATTGGGGTTCTCTTATTTTATTCAAATGAGGTTATAATCTCCAAACCCCTCTTATTTTGGGGTATATATATCTTTTGAAAGAATAGTTGTGAAACACTTTATGGTGCTTGCAAGCATTAAAGCATATTATAAATTATAAAGAGCTTATAAGCTCAACCAAACACCCACTAAGTGGGATTATCAATTATGATATGTACATGCATCATGCTCTGAGATCTGCCGACCATCCGTGTCTCATCCTTGCGTCCACCTACACGAGCAGTCTACTTAGATGAAAAGCACAAATTTGGCTCAATCTGTGGTGCTCTCTTATGTTTCATGCTGAAAAACATTGCTTTTGGACAGTTTTTCACACTAAACCTCTAACTTCCTTGTACTCCAATTTTGAAAGGATAAAGATTTTCTGAACAAAAGAATTAATGGTTTCTCAGTACTTTATACTTGTGGAATAGGTGTTACAACTCAACATTGATCAAAGGAATCATATTGATTGCCAGAGCATTATCAACCAAATATATAAACATATTATCATATAGAGACAAGAATTGATACCGAATTGTGGCATTTGGCTTCCCCATGTTGACCATTTACCTTGACTGAGAACTATCCTAGTGAAGTCCTGAGATAGGTGACCATTTACTGGAGGACTTTCCCTTAGGCGTACTTCTGAGAGTATTGCCACTCTTTTGGTAATCTTTTCCTTTTCTATCTTTAGTTGTAGGAAGACCTTGAGACTTGGGTGCTAATTCATTTGAAATTGCACGTTTATCAGTTAGTATACTTGTATATTCTAAAGGATACAGCCGCTATATTGAGCAGAGATCTGCAGGGATCTGTTCATATAGGATCGAGTCTGGAGTTTGTGTGTCTCGCAACCATTGGACTCAGCCAGTGGATACTCTAGATTGGATTTCTTATAATTCATTTTTGGTATTTTCTGTTATCTGTACTAAGATTAATACCCCTTCATCCTCTATAAAATTGTATCATGTTCTTCTTAGGATGCCTGAAAGAAATGCTTGCGATTCTAAGATGGTAAGAACTTCGACAGATACTCAACACATATATGCTGTGATTAGAAAGAGTGTTTTGTTTTTTTATATGGGGAAACAAGGTGAGTTTACACAGGATTCAACTTCTAAAACTACAACTTGGAAGTGTGTAGCATATTGATTTCTGAAAAGAGCAAGTAATTACAATCTAGTCTTATGGCTTAGAAACATGATTAGCCTGCTCCATACATCATGTCTCTGCTCTGCTTGATTTCCCCTATCTCTTGAAAATCTTCTCACTTACTAGTTTGTATCCTATAATTTGGTGAATACATGTAAACTGCAAATGTGTTTGATATCTATGGTGAACATTTACATTCATCATTGTCTCATCCTGTACAAATTATTTATCTTTTCTAAATGCCTCAATTCTTAATGCAGGGACAAAGATGCTGTTCAACTGCAGCTTGAATCGTAAGTCTATAAGTTATATTTTGTAAAGTTACATGTTCCCACGGATTTTCTTTTGGCACATTACTCGATATGTTGAAATTGCCCACACTTTCAACAATTTGTGGATAAAATGTTTGTGAACCAGCCTTGGTGATGAGCATGTTGGCTACCGACGTATGGATTTTTTAAATCTGAAGTTGAGTATAGTTGGTGGAAGGCCGTTTTCTTGTGGTGGTCGACAGGTCTTCCGGAAAAAACTTCTTACTGCTAGGTCAGTAGTCCATATGTGCCACTTCTCACATTTATTCTCCATCTATGCAATTTTCATTTTTTTTTATTAGACGCCCATTTACTTTTTGAGCGATTCATTAAAATTTATTCTAGCCAGGAATATTTTCTTCTTTCTGATAATATTATGCATATAGAACTAATTGATGAATAGGAAGCTATGTGATCTCTGTGGTCCAGGTGATATCTACCTTACTTTATAGGGTCTAATTACTTTGCTCATTAATTAATTATTGGGTTAAATATATGTAAGTTGTAACCTATAGGCATATAAAGCACGTCATTTTTTCATCTTGATCTGACCCAATTCCTTCTATCCACGTTGCAATTGTATCCCTAGATATGGCATCCATGATATGGATGGAAGCGCGGAGAGGATTTATCAAGCTGCTATAGGAACTCCTGCCGATCATTCAGTTATATTTCTTGCTCATAATGGGCCTACAGGTGTAATAAATTTATGGGGAGAATCTGCTTTTTTACATGGTACCAAAGAGTTGCTTTAAACTAAACTCAGCAGGTAATTCATCCAGGCTTAGGTTCCAATATGGATGATATATGCGGAAAAGATTGGATACCTGGAGGTGGTGATCATGGGGACCCTGGTAATGCTGCATCTCTACTACTTACGACTTTAGGTTTCTTTCATGCTCAAGTCCCTGTTGTCATAGTCCCTACATATACGATATTATCACGCTGAATTAGTCTGTGATGATAAAAATAGATTTGGCGCATGCAATATCTCAACTCAAAGAGACCACCAAATTGTCAATCAAGCTGGTAGTGTTTGGTCACATGCATAAAGAGCTGGCCTCTGGAAATGGTCTTCGAAAAATGATAGTGGTTGAGGATGACAACACCGTGTACCTCAATGGAGCCATTGTTCCAAGGGTTAAAACAATCAGCAATGAACAAGCCGTTGAATCAGGCACACTACGAGCCTTCACTGTTGCTGATATATCAGATGGGAACTTGGAGAAAATCACTGAAACTTGGGTTTCAGTCATGGGAGACGAAATCAGAGTTGAGGAGGAGCTCGTATTGCTTAGCAAAGGAGCGACGCCGTAGGTACCACTATTGTATACGAGGAGGCTCTGTATATTCGAGAGAGATATTCTTGTGATGCTATATCAACTGTTAGGTAATTTTTGTTTTTCGAGAATTTCAGAATCCGGAGGATATTTCTCCTCTCGTTTCTATAGGGATTTTATGTATTTCATCTCGTATTCTAACATATGCAATACACGCCTACCTTCTATGACATTATTCAGTTTATTTGATTTGTAGTACCAAAACAGTAGTAGCAGGAGTTGAAATGAATCTAGTGAATTTGTTGTGTTATTATTACAAATGTATCTGCCATTATTTATTCTCTGAAAAAGATAAAAGAGCAAATTCATATTCAAGTGATGATGAGAAACTCGAACAACTAGAAACAGGCAGTCTGCAACTGCAACAAATTTAACGATTTTATTGATATGTTTGACCCCCTGTTTTGACGAAACTGGGTGGCCCCTTTTGAAGGCTCTATTTCATTTTCATCTTTACTTTGCTCGAGGCCTTTCTTTTATTGGTGCATCAACTCCCATGCAGCATTGGCTTTTTTGACTCAATTACCAAATTGACTTGAGTATATTATTATTATGGGAATTGCCCCTTGATATTATGAGAAAAGATAGCACTAATTGTAGGTTGCCCCCACATAATAGTTTTGCATAGTTTTTGCAGTAACACTCAAAAGATGAGTAAATTTGTCATTTCAATGATAATGATGGCTTCTTTTTGGTAGACCAACCACTCTCCCAATTGCCTACAAAATGCTTGTTGTGTTGTTAGACTGTCGGCTATTCATTGTTTTGCTATATTGACATAAATTGCACTAATTGATTCTCTTAACTCTTAGCAGCTAATATACCATTTTATTTTATTTTTGTTCATGGAAACTTCGGTTTTATAGGGTTTTTTTTCTAATAGGCGAGAATAAGATAGATATTCTCAAAATGAAAACTTTTTTTTAATATATAAATTCTATAATTAAGAAAGACGCATTTGCATCATGCGTCTTCATTTAATTGAAGATGCATTAGGGTGATGCGTGTAGAGTGGAAAGACATCGTTGCATGTGACGGGAAGGAAGACACATGAGTGAGGCGCATTACCCTCATGCGTCTCTTGCGTGATATACCCAGCAACTGGGCTGTCGAATTTTCACCATTTGCAGGGTTAGCGTCGACCGAACATTGAGGGGCCTTTTTTCATGAAAGTCTACACGTGACAACAAAGACAAAGCACCAAACAAATACACTCCTAGTACCTATCAGTAGATTTTGGTTTTGATGGTTGATTGTTTTGATGGTTATTTTGTTGAATGTTTGGATTTCAGTTTGGATATCAAATAATATTTTATTTCAATTTTTAAGTACCTACAATATTCTGTTTGGATTTATGTTTGGATAACAAAGGGAATCAAATTTAATACAGCATTAAGCGAACAGACAACGATCCACTAACAACAATCCATTACAACATTAAACAAACAAACAACAATAAAATACAACATTCAGCAAATAGCAACAATCAAGTACGTCCGATGGTACAATTTCTTATGTCATGGCCAGTTTGGCCGCAATATTTGCAGCATTGTGATGCCCTTGGTTGGTCGGGTTCACGGACTTCCATTTGATTTTGTATCATTCATCTTCTATAGCGACCATATGAACGTGGCAGTAGTCGCAAATGCGCAAACTCTAAGGTCCAATCACTTTCCTCTCAATAATGTGGGCGTCTAAGTGGATTGAAGAACCCAGAATATTGTTGCACCCAAACCTTCTTGTAATACGCACGATGAACAAGATCAAACATATCATCACCACAATCTTGAACTACAGCTGCAACGTGTGAACAAGGTATTTTCCACATCTGCCACTTTTCATAGGTGCACTTTCCTTTCATATACTTGACAATGTGTGTATTTTCACATTTTCCAGTAGTTCGCTGTGTAGTTCAGACCTCATAAATTCCTTATTGTATGTTACATCTGCCACTTTTCACAGGTGCACTTTCCTTTCATATACTCGATATTGTGAGTATTTCCACCTTCTCAAGCAGCTCGCTGTCTAGTTCGGACCTCATAAATTCTTTGATGTATGTTACATCGCCTAACACAATGTCATTGGCCTCTTGCATCATTCTAGTTCACCTTCTTCAGGGCCCATAGGGTCAAGTCACTTTCGCAATATTGGGCTTATGTTGCTCTGCTAATTAAAATTAAATAGTCCTCCAGAACGTCAAACCAGTGCAAGCTCTGATTGGTTTTTCTCGTGCATCTTTCAACACATTGTTGTAACATTCTACCATGTTAGTTGTAGCATTGCCCCATCTATGACATTTGTCGTATGCCAGAGTCCATTTTGCCCTATCTAACTCTTCGAGGTACCTCACAACCCCATCAGTAAAAGTCACAAGTGCACGTCTTCGTTTGTTGAATTTGTGCTTTTATGTTGCAATACCCATTGCACATACTAAACTTTTCACCTTTACGCCCTTGTATGTTTGCAATACATTTTTCCTTACGTGCACCAAACAATATCTGTGGCATTTTGGTGCTTGTTGCCATACCTTAGAATTTATGGCATTTATGATTCCGTGATACCTATCAGATATTATGCAAAATTGTCTATCACCAATTGCTGCTAACTCCTAACAAGGCTTAGAAACCAATTCCAACTATGATTGGTTTCTTCATCCACAATAGCATACGCAACAGGAAAACACTTCTTATTAACATCAAAACCTATTGCAATAAGTAGTTTACCTTTCAATCTTTCCCTTAAGTGTGTCCCATCAACAGTTAAAATTAGTTTGCATATTTCAAATGCCAATAAAGCTGGCCCAAATGCCCAAAATACATACTTGAAAATTTTGTTCGCCACAGAGCTCAATCTCTTATCATGGAACCACTCAACAACCGTACCAGGATTTTGTTTTTGCAATTCAGCCATATATTTGGGCAATTCTCTAAATGAGCTGTCTCACCTGCCATATACAAGCTCAATTGCATTCCTACGAGCATACCAGACTTTTTTGTAGCTACATTTCACGTGGTATTTCTCCTACACATGTTTCTTGATGGCTGATGGCTTGTGATCAGCATCATTTTCAATTTGATGCCGAACACACAAAGCAATCATTGTTAACGTAAAGTTAGTGTGCCCCTTGAATTTTGATGACCAAGACAAGTGTGCTCATTAACACACGTTCTTATTTCCCATCTTTCATCATGCTTTCGCAATGTTGCTCGGACCTCCCAACTACATTTTATGATTTTAGCCCAGTCTGACTAGATCGACCTTGCAACCCATACGGAAATTTGCATATGACATGCCATCTTTTCCCTTTGCTTTCCACAGCCACAAACTGTCACACAACTTTCTAATGCCACAAAGTCACAACAGTCTTCAAATGTAGCTTGCTATTAAACTTTATTCCTAAGCATATATGTGTGAGATAACTCTCGTCCCAATACCATATGTTTTTTGCATTACCATCAAAAATAGGTGCACTATACCCTCCAACTTCATTAGGTACAGACCGAAAGTACTCTGACTCCGTATATACATATTGTGGAACTGATTGTTCCCCAAATGAGGGATTCAAAAGAAGAAAAATTTATATCCTTTCTTTTCTCATGATAAATTAATCACTAAAAAGAATGCAACATTATAATCTCAAAAAAATCAACTAATCCCCAAACACATATTTAAGGAAGTTCACCCGAACTAACCGTTTTCTCATCGCCGTTTGATGGTAGAGGCTTCAAGTTCTATGATAGGAATCAACTTCTTGAAAGCAAGAGTGGGGCAAACATGGTAGAGGCTTCAAGTCAATAAACTTTCAATTTTTCATATTGATTTGTCAAGTATAAACTCATTATTAGCAATGAAGTAGTTTCTATTTTGATTTTAGGGTATCCTTCAAGCTATCCTTATCATAAAGAAACTCAGTCTTTATCTCAAAAATCCCCCCAAAAAATATTTATTTCAAAATTCCATATACTAAAATAGAGTTTCAACGGTTACCTTATGACGCCATTTACAAAAAAAAAACAGTATTATTTTTCTAACTCCATAACCATAGTCCTTCTTTTTCCAAACTTCTCATAAACCTGTTATTACTTTTAATTCTGTTTCTCTTTCCTTATTTTTTTCCTCATTGTTTTCTATTTTTTATTTGTGAAAATTGTGTAGTTTAGCTAAAAATAAAATATTCAACATTAACAAATTAATTAGTTATTTGTACTATATAATTTAATTTTAATTATTAATTACTATTGTGTGATCGCAACGAAACGGAATGGCGTTACTAGTAAATATATAGTAATAAATAACCCAATTGAAAGCTAAATGAATAGTAGGGCACGTACTAAAGTTGTTGGCCTTGTTGTGGTCCGCTCTCACTGCAAGTATCACGTGTTTAGTTGACCCCCACCTTTTGCAAAACCTAATTAATTTTCCTGTACCTTCGGAAAATCATTTTCAAAAACAACATTTTATTAATACTTTTGAGAAATATGAGTTAACATAATTCGTGGTCAAAATCAATGGTTTAATTGTACCGTCAAAATATTAATTTTATCCAGTACATAATTATGAATCAATTTTGAATTGTGTGCATTTGGTTTTTCAGAGTGTAATAAATGGAAGAGGAGCTTGTTCTCAAAGTGGAAAATAAAATAACTTTATACATAAAAATTATTTTGAGAATATATTAATATTTAACATGAGTGAGTCCTCTTTTATGAAATATTTTTTATATGACTCAATAACAAAAGAACTATTATTCCTAAGATACATAGACTCGAGTTGATACTAAAATTATAATATCACACTATAAAATTACATTATTGTCTTTATTCCAAAGACTTTGTATTTTATTTGATTTTTAGTTACAAGTTAGATATCATATCATTTGCATCTATCACATAGGATATCATATAATGCTAAAAAATAAAATAAAATAATTTAATTAATATTTTATTCTCTATTAAATGTGTTCTAAAAAATTTATACCAATTCCAAATTAAAATAAATGTATATTCAATATTAATTCTAAATTAATATAAAATATACACTTAATATTATTATTTCAAAAATAATAAAATAAATCAAAATTTATTAATTTAATTTATGTAATTGAGATTTATATTATTAATTCTAAACTAATAATAACTAATAAGTTCTTTCTATAACATTATAGTCCATAATTGGGCTGTAAAATTAAATCTTCGGCCCAACCAAAAGAGATGAGCAATAGAAAATGGGATTGGGCTGAGCCCATATCCTATAAACAAGAACTGATCGCGGCCTAGTAGCAGAAGCCCAACGACAGCAGCCCATCTGCAACTGCAACCCAGCTCCAACCACGAGCCTGACCTTTGACCAGCGAAACTGCGAGACCGACCTGGAACCGTGAAAACAAGTTAGTGATTCTGTTTTTGCAAAACCTGCGATGTCGTCTCTGTATTTCTCTCGTCGCTGCCTCGATGTCACCAACCGACATGATGTCTTCGGCCAGTGGCGGATCTAGAACTGGAAAAAAGAGGGGGCTAAATTAGCTGCGTTAAACTAAAATTTGCAGCCATCTTCTTCTTCGGGGCGGACCGGCAGCTAAACGAGGGGGCGACCATGGCGGTTTTTTGGCGGGAGTAAGGGAAAATTGCCCGTTGAGGGGGTCGGCCGCCCCCTTGCATCTGCCACTGTCTTCGGCCACCTTTTCGACCAGCACAACTGTCGACCGCCGTTGAACGAATCCACCCGGTGGATCTCTCGATGGAGCTTGACAATGTGCAATCAACATATGACCTCCTCACGTTTAGAATGAACAGTGTGCACCAATGAAAAACCAACTCCATAGGCTTCAGATGAATCGTCATGCACCTAAAAGACTGAATCTATTGGTTGAGAACCAAGATGATGAGGTTGATGATTTGGATGACGACGAACCTAAGACATATACTGAAGCGATGTTGGACACCAACCAGGAAAAGTGGATGGATGCCTTAATATCTGAAATGGACTCGATGCACTTCAATTTAGTCTTGAACTAGTTGATTTTCCAGACAGAATTTACCTTATAGGCTGCAAATGGATCTTAAAAAAGAAGAGAGATGCATATGACAAAATACAAACCTACAAAGCTAGGTTATTGCCAATGAGTTATAGTCAGCGCGAGGGCATTGATTGTGGATGAAACATTTTCGTCAGTTGCAAAGATCAAGTACATTGGGATATTATTTACAATAGATGCATATTATAATTTCGACATTTGGCAAATGGATGTGAATACCTTGTTTCATAATGAAGAACTCAAAGGTGATGTGTATATGACACAACTTGAAGGTTTTGTATCAAAAGAGATGTTGAATGTAGAATGCAAGCTAGAGAAGTCTATTTTTAGACTTAAGCAAGCTTCTAGGAGTTGTAATATTTGTTTTGACATGGCTATCAAACTATTTGATTATTTCAGAAGCAAAGAGGATCTATGTGTCAATAGTAAGCGCGAGAATGGAAACGTTGTTTACCTTATCATATATGTCAATGACATTTTAATTATGGGCAGTGAATGTTCCATGATGCAATCCGTGAAAGATTGGTTGTCTAGTTTCTTCATGATAAAAGATCTTTCGTGAGACTTCCTACATCTTTGGTATAAAGATATTTTGAGATAGACCAAATAGGTTATTGAGATTATCACATTCCACTTACAGAGACCAATTGTTAAGGCGTTTTTCAATGAAGAATTCCAAAAAAATGATTTCTTCCTATGAGACATGACATTATCTTGTCTAAGAAGTGTTGCCCTTCAAATGAAATGAGTTACATGAGAAGAATCTCATGTCGTGATTTGTACTAGCTCATAGGGGTGGGGAAAAATAACGAAATATCTATATACCGGACTTATCGTACCAAAAAAATACCGAAAATACCAAAATTTCGGTATACCGTAAATTTCGGTAAGGTATGATACCGTACCGGAAGGTTACGG
>JAYDZE010235969.1:0-20128 GCA_034509125.1 Monilaria moniliformis
ATAAGTATTTCGTTTGTAATTGAGATATTAGATGATATATAATAGTGTATTAAGTTGTTAGATATTGTAGTGTATTAGATGGTATATTAGGTGTTCGATAAAATGACTAAAAGGATTGACTATGTATAGATGCTAAATTAGTGTAGGATAGTTTAGAAATTGTCTATTGTTGTTCAAAAATTGCATATTGCTGTTGTGAAATTGTATATTTTTGTTGAAAATTTGGCTATTGTTATTGCGGAATTGTCTATTTTTGTTGGAAAATTGGTTACTGTTGTTGGAAAATTGGCTATTGTTGTTGGAGAATTGCTATTATTGTTGGAAAATTGTATATTTTTGTTGTGAAATTGCCTATTTTTGTTGGAAAATTTGCTATTGTTGTTGGGAAATTGCCTATTTTTGTTGGAAAATTAGCTATTATTATTGAGAAATTGTCTATTGTTGTTGGTAAATTAGCTATTATTGTTGAGATTTTTTTCTTGAAAAAATTTGGATTGATATTCTTACTATGGTTGAGCAATTTTAAGAATTTTGGCTATTATTGTTGGGAATTTTGGATTGTTATGTATGATATATTTAGTTCAAATTTTTGACATTGTGTTGGGTAATTTTCTTTATTAGGAATTGTATAATGACGAGCTATTCAATCAAGTTCTCAATTATTCTACAGCCCAGAGTATCATTCGTTGCTATTTTTACAACGAGATCACGTTTCTCGGAGGATTTGGGCAGGCCAAGAGTGGAAAGCTTTGCAAGTCCGTAGATATGAGAGCAAACTATGGGATTGTACACCCATTCATCAACGGGTTGTAGAGTTCATAGATGAGTTTGGATTCGGCGGTCTTTTGGCTTGTGGGAAGCCAAAAGACGTCGATCATCACTTGACCACCGCTTTGGTTGAGCGGTGGCAACCAGAGACTCATTGCTCCCATCTTCATACTGGTGAGACGACAATGACGTTAGAAGAAGTAGAGGTATTGTGGGCTCTCAGAGTTGTTGGATTTGATGTGACTGGGGTGGATTTGAGTTTGAAGACAGAAGTATGGATGCAAGAGTGTCATCGCTTATTGGGCTTTACCCCTCGCGAGATTGAGATGAAAAAGGCCAATCTTTCTGTAGTTGCACTGACTGCCAGGATGAGTAAGTCTCTAGCAGATGACCTCGATGATGAGGTCTACCTCCAACGGGCACGTATGTACGTGCTCGTTTTATTGGATGGGTTGATATTCCCCGACGGCACCGGTTGCAAGGTGCCACTGATATATATGACATTATTAATAATATCGTGTAGCTTCGCAGTATAGCTGGGGCACCGCAACACTGACCGTGCTCTATCATAATCTATGCAAAGCAGCCTGTGACCATAGGAATGATATTGGTGGCCCCTTAGTGCTTCTACAACTTTGGGCTTGGGAATAATCCAATTCTACGACCTGAGTTCCTATATCCTCTTATCCACACCAACTATACTCCCAGTGCATCCACGTAAGTAGATTACTTGTTCTTTATTATTTATGCATCATATCTTGTAACGATTGTGATTTTTTTTTTTGTATTGTGAGGTGGAATGGCCTTATGCGTGTGACAAAATCACTCCAGCATTGCACTGAGCACTATTGGGAGCAATTAGCACGATTGCAGCCTAAGCATGTACATTTATGTGTTTTTTTTAATTTATCTTTATGCTAAGTTATAATTCATTTTGACTGACAAAAAAAATTCTTTTTTCAGTTCATATGGCAGCCTTATAATACGCGGATGTTGCCGTATTTTTGCGTTGCTGGTGAGACTTGTTGGAGGGCAACCACATTCCTGATATGTTGGCATATCGTGGAGCCGTATGAGTCGCATAGAGTTATGCGACAATTTGGATTCTCGCAGCATATTCCTGAGCTCCAGCATACCACATTCAAGACGACTCATATGAATGTATCTCGTTATGGTAAAGCATGGAATGATTGGGGTGTTGAGCATTCCAAGTACATTGAAAATTGGGATATGCGGCACCAGCTGGTGCATGATGTAGTAGATGACCTATCTGGGAGAATGACACAGGAGTACATGCGGTGGTATAAGTCCATCACTGTTACATATATCACCCAGCCAGGCGTACAGTCGTAGTCTGAATTTGAGGAGTCTGCCGCATCACAATATTATGCAGTAAGCTTTAATTTTAATTTTAATTTAAAAATATATCTTCTTTAATTGCATATTTTGAATAACTTTATTTTTTAACAAATCGAAGCACTTACTCGCATATATCACACAACGAGTCGATCCGACTGTTCGCATCCTGACATACAGCGTATCGTACAAATGACTGAGGATGCTCTTAGGATCTGTGGTGAGGATGCTCGTATTTGACCAACCTCATTTTTATCATACGCAGGTCGATACATCGATGTCTTTTGTTGAGAGAGCCAAGCGTACTGGACGGAGAGGTGTTAAACTAGGCGGGCACGAAATGTCACGAGATTGGCAGTCACAGTCTCAGCCTGAGTTTGTGCTGCCCCCGCCCCAACCTGAGTTTGTGCCTCCCCTACCCCAGGGATGGGAGCCTTGGTCTCGCGAGTAGACATCTTCCCAGGGATGGGAGCGTTGGCCACCCAATTCCAAGACTGATTTGTTTCTTCGTCCACAATGGCATATGCAACAAGCAAACACTTCTTATTAGCATCACACGTTACTGGAATTAGTAGTTTGCCTTTATTAAGCCTTCCTCTTAAATGGGTTCCATCAACAGCTAAAACTAGGCTGCATGATTGAAATGCAAGTAAAGTCGGCCCAAATCCCTAAAATACATACCTAAAAAATCTTGTTCTCCCCGCGGCTCAATCTTTCATCATGCAACCACTCAACAATTGTACCAGAATTTCGTTTCTGCATTTCAACCATGTAAATGGGCAATTTTCTAAAAGAATGTTCCTGTCCACCAAATCCGTGCTCAATAGCCTTTATCCGTGCATACCATGCTTTCTTGTAACTACATTGCACGTGGTATTTGTCATCCACATGTTGCTTGATAGCTGATGGCTTGTAATTAACATCATTTTCTGTTTGATGTCTAACACACAAAATAATCATTGATGACGAAAGGTTGGCGTGTCCTCTTGAATTGCGATGACCAAGACAAGTGTGCCCATTAACCCACGTTCTAATTTCCCATATTCTGTCATGCTTTCTCAGTGTTGCTCTGATCACCCAACTAAATTTCAGACCACTCTGACTAGCATGACCTTGCAACTCATATGGATATTTGCAAACTGCATGCCATATTGTCTCTTCGCTTTCCTCAACCTTAAACTGTCGCACAACTTCCAAATGGCACAAGGTAACAACAGTCTTCAAATGTAGCTTACTATCAAATTTTTGTTCCTAGACCAATATATGTTGGGTTACTCTCATCCCAATACCATATGTCGTTTGTATTAGCACCATAATTAGATGCATTATAACCTCCAACTTTACTAGGTACAGATCGAAAATAATCTGATCCCATATACACATATTGTGGCACCGGTTGTTCTCCATGTACTGTTGGAACATACAATTTTGATACACCGAATACTTCATCGCCAGAAGAATCTTCCCCTGATTCTAGTCTCAAGTCTTCTAATCTGTCCGAATTTTCTACCCACCAAGTAGAATGCAGATCTGAGCTTCCCGAATTTGTACTGTCACTATTATCGTCATGATCCTCTGGAACAAAAGTGTTATCTTCACCAGAATTATAGCTCAAGTTTATCCATCCAACATCTAATTGATTCCACATCCCAAAATCTCCTTCATCCATGTTAACCATATGATCATATGGAAAACTGGATGATCGTCCCTGCTAGACGTCTCAGCTTCAAAGTTACTATTGGCTAGAATTGTTATTGTTTAACCATTGCATAATCAATAATCAGTTCAATTTGACCTGACTGTACAACCTCACTGAACATATATTGCATGCATCCTTCATCCAGTGGTGTGCCTATATATGTGAATGCATGTCACAAAACTAAAACATGCCTCCATATTACTTCAATTGTGTATTGATTCATCTCTATGCCGATCTTTTCACAAATCATAAAAACCACCATCATATGAAACACTCTCATTCAATATAAGATATTCTCCTAAACATGGTAGATCATAAGCAATACCAACACCGAGAATTTGAATTATTTTACCACCCAATATAAGTTTACGAACAACGACATAATTCTTGCAACAAATACAAACTAATCAAAATATAACAATTATCACACTGTGAATAACTTGTAAAACACCTAATATTCCACCTAATACACTACAATATCTCATAAGTTCATACACAATATTATACCATCTAATATCTCAATTATAAAATAAATTTTTATTTCTACATATCACACAACATATCTAACAATCTAATTATTTCTAAGTCAATAAAAATGAAGTAAACATATCAACATTTCACTATAAATTAATTAAACCCTAACCATACAATTTTTTTTAAAATGTGACAATTAAACCATAACTATAACAACATACCTTTCGATGGATTTGAACAAAAACTATCAAAGTAATGCAAAAAAATGGGAATTTCGAGAATTTGGAAGGTGTTTGTGATCCAAAGAAGTTTGAACTGGGCATCCCTATTGGGCTTTCACTAATTAAATTGAGCCCCAATTTAATTCAAGCCCAATAGAATATTAATTTATATCTCTATAGAAATTATATTAACTTACCCGTCCAAATCTTAATTACGAATAATTTGGACTTTCTTTATATTTAATATATTTCTCATGCATAAGATTCTAACATACATTTATTAATTTAAGTTTGTTGCTAGCTTTAATTAATTAATTACTTTTACCATGAATGGTCTACTTCAAAATATTATTTACTATACATGAATAATGGTCGAGTTTCGTATAATATAATCGTTTTGTTCTTATAATTTAGTATTCTATCGTTAATTATGTTTAACCACAGATGTATGACATAAAAAACTTTGATGTTAACTATGTCATCGCGTTAATGATGGGAAGCTTGTTGTTAAAGTTTAACAACATGTACTTCTGTCATGCAATATATTTGAGATAAAATCGTAAATTTGTTGAACGACGGAAAATTATTAATGACGGAAAGGGGTCCATCGTTAATTAGTGACGGACCCCTTGCGTCGTCAATCAACGACAACATTCTTCCATCATTAATTGACAATGAGTCATTCATGTCTTTAATTTACGATAAAAATAATTCATCTTTAATTTTTGTCCATTGATGCTTTTTTCCCGTTGATAATTTACGACATAATTTTTCGTCTTTAATTCCCGTCATAATTACCAAACACATGCACTTACAAGAATTTTAACAAACATAACATTGTACATGCATATACATAGTCAAATTAAAATTCAACCAATTAAAGTGATGTAGATATCTTGGATTCAATATAAAGGTAGTCGTGTGAATGAGCTATTGAGCACACACAAGTTAAAGCATGTGACTAAAATACAAAAGGCTAAAATCTTTGTTGTCGACAACTTTTTACAAGTATTTTAAATCAACTTAAATCTATTGTTACAATTGGCTTGATTAGATCCGAACTAAATCTTATATCCGAATTGAGAACGAATGTGGACCGTAGGATTTGATCACCTAGCAGATAAAATAAAGTCAAATGGCAACATATTTTATTGACTTATAACATACAAGGGTATTTTGGTACACGAAAAAAATATCCCGAAATCCCGCAAAATACTGCAGCAGTAATCCACTTTCCTTCTAACATAGATTGAGTATATATACTATGCTGATTGAGTATATATTCTATCCTGATTGAATATATATGCTATGCTGATCGAGTATATACTACGCTAATTGAGTATATATGCTATGTTGATTGAGTATATAAGCTATGCTGATTGATTATTTATGATATGCTAATTGATTATATATGATATGCTAATTGTATAAATATTGTATACTATTTGAGACTATGTACTATACTGATTACATATATGTGGTATACTGCTTACATATTATCTAGACTATATTATACTCATTGGGTGTTTAAATTGAATTGATTGGTTGTTCACATTATACTGATTGGGCTTTCGAGTGATACTGATATGTTTGTTATATTATAGTGATATGTTAGTTACATTATACTGATAGAGTGTTTAGACTATACTTTTGCAGAATATGATGTTGTACAGTTATACTGATTTTTGAAAACTCATATACAAATAACAGTAAGCGTATTTATTGATCACAGTAAGTATATATATTGATCACAATAAGCATATATGTCGATCAAAAAATCATGCCATGTAAAATAAATAAATATTTTCACGTATATTACTAGATATTTTTCTATATCCAAAAATACCCTTATGATGAATTGTTGAACAAACTATGTTGATTTGTGTTTTATTTAAATCTCGGTCTTATATTATTAGATCCAATAGTTGCTAATCACTCTTAGTTTTGTAATTAGAGAGGGTTTCACCCTAGTGCGACCCTATATAATATTTCTAAGTAGAGATGTATTTTTAAGACGAAACTTAAAAAATAATATGAAGTTATGATAATTTTAGATTTTATTCATACTTCTAATTGGTTTCAAATTAGTTCATGAATTTTTATTCCTAAACAAAATATTTATTTGTAGAAGTGTAATTAGTTTATCTCGTAATATTATGGTTACCGGTCACTACTTTATATCTATAAACCTAAATGGTAATAGTGGCGGCGCGCCGCCGACCCCACTTCTGCATAGTGGCGGCGGTGGTGTTGGTACTTGGTAAATACTCTCTCCGTCTCACTAAATATATCTCACTTTCCTTTTTTGTTGTCCCATCAAATATGCCACACTTTCATATTTAAAAAAAATTATATGCTAAACAATTTTTTCTCTATTATCATTAATATATACAATAACTTTTCTTTCTTACATTATAAGTACTATGCATCCAACAACTTCTTCTCTATCTATTTAAACACTTTAAACAAAAGTTTCTAAAATCATGTGTTATCACAAAATGTGACATCTTTTTTGGAAGTGCGAGAGTATCATTTAGTTCATCAACATTAATCGACATCTTTTTTCTCGGAAAGTTCGTCAGTATTTGGGCAATCGCACTTATAATTTTTTCCTTTTTATATATTTTATCAAGTAGAGACAAAATTGGAAATCTGATGATTATTCCTTAATTTATATACTTAATCATTAAATAATTTATAACCGGATCTATCCAAGAGCCGACATGAAGATTCTATATTCTATGGTATAATCGGTAGGTAGGAGTCTCTTTTCCCAGATTCATAAATATTATACTTTAAATTCTTAGTACCGATTATGAAGGTTTGCTTTAAATTTTTTAATATTAGTGCACGTGGGAAAGAGAATATATGTTTTATTCAAAATGTTGAAAAGTATTACGAGTTATTAAGTTCTAGTCAAACCTTATTTCTAGATTTCCAACTTTATTTCCTAGTCAAGCTGAATCTTCGTCGTTGAGGGGAAATTCTATATTAATACCCTGTAAATGATTTATGGGTAGATTGAATGGAAAAGAACGTGAACGTAAAATTATATTTGGGAATTAATATTTGCAGAAAAACACAAATATAGTTGTCTGCATTATTTTATTTTGTATTTACCGAATTTGCTTAGTTTAATAGGTGAAGTTATTTGAAGAAATAGTATATAATCATACTACACTTGTACTTTTCTACCATTATACTTGTACATCTATGATTTAACCACAATTCACTCATCTGCTCGTTCAACAACCACCGATATTGTCTTTCAATTTCAATAAGTAAAGGCATTCTTTTTAATATTTCTTTCTTCTCAAACCAAAGAAATTCCTATTATTTTGTTAGTCGAGAATTGAAGTATTGTAGTGCAACAATATTTAGAGTGTCATAATATTAATTGAAGACTAAGATATAGACAAAAAGTGTAACCAACCGCCAAAATTATATATATTAAAAATGGATAAAGTTATTCTTGTTACCCTCAATTATTACCATCAAACAAGCAATTAAATGAAAAGAACACTAGTTTGTTTCCGAGGACAGAGGGCGTATCGTAAGTCGTGTAAAATCAAGATACAGCTAAAGTAAAGTAAAGATGATAACTAGGGACTCAAGAGTTAAGCATGAATGAATAAAAAGTCCGGCCTGCAAGTTACATAGCGTTGAGTTATCCAGGCAGACTCGATTAAATTCAGATACTGCATAATAATTACTTTCTACAAAGAATTAAACAATGAAGCAAATTACTGCACAGCATTTCATTTTCATACGAGTACAATACCATTACAAACGGAAAATGATTACAACTTTGCATCCTCTTCAATTATGGATTATTAATTTCACCAAGCATCTCTATGATATTTTAAGACAAAATACCGCTATCTGATCTCTTCCCCCCAACAAAAGCAGCTTTCAACATGAGAACTCGTGGAAATGTTTGTCGCTATGAAATTATCGCAGTTCCTCTGCACTAAATTTGTTCCAAGCTTCCTATTGAAAGAGAATTCCGTGAGCTAGATGACTTCCGGTGAAGTAAAAAGACAGAATGTTTTCATGGATAATGAATAAACAAATATCAGGAAACTCTATTGCCCTAATCATCTGACATAAAGATTTATGTGTTTTTTTGAGAAAGGATAAGTTTCTTAGCACTGCACAAAAACCATGCACGTGAGGTTTACCTTTAGAATATCGAAAACCTTCTCGGCAATATATTTTTGTTGGAGAGTCGCTCCTTTTTGTTGAACTTTGTCTGGATGGACGTATAGAGTCGCCTTCTTGTAGACCTTCTTCACTGAATTGGAAGTAATCATATCAGTTAAAGACACTGAACGCCAGCCACTCTCGGGCCATAAAATCTGCAAGATATTCCATAAAAGATTATTGATGGACAAAGAATTTACGATTTGGTAGGGTAAAATAAAATGGATGCTTGCAGTAGCATATGAAACAAATCTGCATAAAGGAGTCCAATGTCACTACTCTCAAATATAAATGTAAATTGAGAAGCTCAGCAGGTCAAGTCAATATCTATTAACAACTAGCTGGAACAGATCGACCATAATCTTGAAGGTTGTCCATCACACCATAGTTAGTCATCATCAAGAGAAGAAAATGCATTCTTTATCCCAATGACTAATGTCAATTGATTTGTTCCTTTAAGGGGAGATTTACTTTTGATGATTTAAAGGATACATGATTGAGTATTATTTATCCTCATTACTAGGATTTCTCCAATCCCACCCTTTCAATTGGATATGAATCAAGCAAAATTAGTTCAGACTATAGAAATTATCAAGGGCATTTGGATATCCTAAAGTTCTAATCTATCTTATTAAGCAATGGATTAGCCTATACTATTTTTATCTATCTAGGCTAATCCTCATAAATAAATGCCCCCCAAGAAAAACATAGATGTGAGAACTAATGTTGCAGATGGCTGCACTTCAACAGTTAACTATTCAAGCCAAATCTCAAATTCACATGTGAAGGCAATAATTGAAATGATTTTTTAGCAGCAGCCAAAGGAAATAAAGACATTTATAGTATGACAGTACATATTTCAAAAGCTGATGAGATTGGTTCATATATCCCAGACCCAGCAGTTAGCAATATAAACGGGGGGGTGGGGGGGGGGCAGAAAACCTTATACTACTACAGAAATTGACCTGCTCTAGTGATGACAACAATGCACGTATGTTGCCTTCTTTTCCAGCAGCCCAACGCTTTATGTCATATTCCAATACTTCTGCAATCCTCTGAAATAAAGAGTTTCAGATTAGGGGCAAGATGGTGTATTCTCCTAGTTTTCAATTTCCATATAAATATGTACATGTAATTTCTGTTGGAAGGTGTGCAGAGGTACCCGGATCCTTTTCATTCTTACAAAAGCTACATATTTCAGTCAGCCCCAGTAATCATGTCAGGATTCAGAAAAGTACAAAAGAATATCCCAGTTCCCTAACTTGCAACTTTAAAGTAATAAAACCCGGTTTTAATAAAAACTAGCCCAAGTCTCTATGGTAAGTTCTAACACCTTTACTGGAATGAGATTTTATATTACAATGTGTACCCATAAAAGTTGACCATATGTCAGGTACTTCAATGCTAGTGAACTACCATAAAAAATCATTATTGACAAAGTCAAATTTTCTTACACGTTTCTCTTCCTGCTCAAACTGACTCTCAAGATCACGCTGATTCTTTTCAGCGAGTGCTTCAGCCTGTAAACAGAAACAAACAAATTTATAAATCCAATGGGTATAATTATATACACACCAAGAAATATAAGAATTACACTTTAGCTCCTAATTGTGTACATTAGGAACATCTCATCAAGTACTGTATGAGGGGCCCAAAGACAACGAATTCATAACTCCCTAATTACAATCTGTAAATGCAAAACTTGGCCTGCTCAAAGTACCCTTGGCAGAAGAAGTGAAGAAACTAAAATGAAAGATTTGTCTAGAACATTTTTAGGAAGTCCCGATTATCGAGGGAAACTTTTGTTCAAGGTGCCAAGCACAAGAAATGATGTATTTTCTTGTTTCCTCTTCCATTTCAGAGATACACAAGAATCCATCTAATAAGTTTCTAATTGCATAGCCCTGGTAGAATATAAAACAATCAAGAGAAATTTGCACTATGTTGTATAAGTCTAGGTCTCAATAAACATACCATGCGTTCATTTGTCCTCATATGACGATTTAGCCTAGCTCTTCGTCTTTCTTCAGGTTCCCCATCAATTTCATAAAACTCCCCAGATGAAGTCGTAATATCTGTGAGAATGGCCGAGCAGGGATGTAACAAGTGAAGACACACAACATATACCTTATTTGACAGAATATTTTAGTAAAGATGTGCTAAATAAAGTGAGTTAGTTTATGCTGATTCCCAATTATTTCACAGCAGCCATAACTTATGCAAAATTGCAAATGTAAATAAAATGTGGGCCGTACATAAACATAACTTTTTTATGTCTTACGTATATCAAGTCTTAGTAGCCAGACATGGAATGTTTTTACACAGTTGAGTTCATCTAGGCAAAGTTGATCCTACTAGGCACTAACTATGATAGACATCGTCCCTGTTGTATTTCCTGCAGTTTATTGCTCTTTGCATTATCTTTTAGTTAATTAATGCGTTTAGGAGTCTAGTTAGTACTTAGTAGTTTGTTAGAGTAGAGATAGGTTTATCTATTAGAGTTGGTTGAGATAGATTTATGTATTAGAGTTGGTTTAGGGGTCTTTATTTAGTTAGGAGTCTGTCAGAAAATTATTATAAATAAGGCTTTGTTTCCTGCATTTTATTTTGTCAAGAAATATAGTTTTGAGTTTAGCAATTTGTTGTGGCCCTTCTCTCGGAGGTGCTGCCTTTTCGGAGGAGATTATCTTTTGTTTTGTCTGTTCTTTTTTTTTTTTTCGTTTATTTCCGCTTTGCTCGTTTTCTGCTAGTTTCCAGTTCCACCGCCTTTACTCCATATCAGTTGGTGCTGCCACCGCCTTCACTCAATGTTCACCGCACCAATTGATATGGAGCAAAGGCGGTGGAACAGGAAACTAGCAAACGAGCATAGTGGAAATAAACGAAAAAAGAAAAGAGCAAACAAAACAAAAGATAATCTCCTCTGACGAGGCTGCAGCTCCGAGAAGGGCCACAACAAACTGTTGACCTCAAAACTATATTTCTTAACAAAATAAAATGCAGGAAACAAAGCCTAATAAGCTACTGAGAGACTCCTAACTGAATAAAGACTCCTAAACCAACTCTAACTCTAATAGAAGAGACTCCTAACTGAATAAAGACTCCTAAACCAACTCTAACTCTAATAGATAAACATATCTCTAAAAAACTACTAACTAGACTCGTAAACCAACTCTAACTCTAATAGATAAACCCATCATTAACAAACACTAGACTCCTAAACATACTTAACAACTAAATAACTAATTAACTATAAGAAAATGCAGAGAATAATAATCAAATCAGCAGGAAATACAACAGGGACGATGCCTATCAAACTACTAAGTTGCTTCAGATACAAGACATGTTTGAAATGGATTATAATCTTCAGTTGATTCATCAATCGATTAATGGGTCACCCAGCACTAGGAGACCCCAAGTTAGCAGTGTGCGTGGAATGTTTCCACAACATGCCAAACAAGTGTTTGGCATTGAAGACCTGTATCGGATTTATATAGATGTTTGACCAGCTCTACTGCTAGGAGATAATTATCTAAAATGTTGTCCATGCAAACATTAATTCAATAGTTTGTTCTTCCCCTAGATAATAATTTCTTGAAAAGAATTTAATCATTAGGATATAATTGCTTTATGGATATAATTGCTTTATGGCAAGTTAAGGCAATAGAAATTCCCACTTTGTAAAGTGTCTACATATTCTTCCACAAAACCTGTATAATTTATTGGATGGATAAAATGTTTATTACTGGTGAAGATACTAAAACACGCACCCATCATGTATTCACACATAAATAGACAGGGTCTTGCGTAAAGATTCCGATGCCCTGTTTTATCAAAAATATTTCCATGTCCAGGACTATAAAAGCAATTCACTTACAGATGAAGCAGTGTGCAGGAGATTTAAAAATTATTAATGACAACTTAAGCTTTTAGAAGACAAGGTCACTCTATCAACAATTTTATGTGATGTGAGTATATAAAGTGCACCTCAAATATAAGGGGATTCATTCTAAACGATTGCATTGTCTGTATGAGTACCTCCAAAAAGTGAAGTAAAATCATTGCCCTTATTTGTAGCAGAGAAGGCCTTTTTTGTGTTGACTTTGGGCTGTGAAGGAGCTCGCTTCACTTCAGGCTTCTTCTCTTCATGGAAAAAGTCATCAAAGAGGGAATTCTAGATAGAAAATACAAAATCAATAAAAAGTTTACCCAAGCATAGTTTCAAAATTGAGCAGACATAAGATGAAATTTGAATCCACCTGAGCCATAGAGCTTGGTCTTGAGGCATTATTTTGCTGCACAGGGTCACTACCACCAAAAATATCATCCACATAATTGGCATTCCCAAACCCGTTCAAACTTGCACCCGGCATTGGCTTGTTAGCTGTTGTACTTATTCCATCAACTTTTGATTTGGTCCCGCCGCTGATGAAATCATCAAAGTCATCAATCGGTGATTGAATGGAGCCTTTTCCTCTGTCTTGGTTAGACGGCCCATCGAATGGCCAAGAGGCACCCGATTGAGATACAGATGATTCAAAGACTAGGAAAGGGTCATCGATCAAAGTTGAGCTTGAATTAGATGGACGAACATTTGAAGCTGGAAAGGATTTTGTCTCCGAGAATACTCTGTTAATGATAATACCACATAAGACAAGCTTTAAAATATAAAACAGCAACAAAAAAAAAGAACTCAACTAACATCACTCAATTCCATTCCATCGATTGATTGCAACCATCCCTTAGAACCCAGAACAAATAGCTCAGGATACAACATAAACTTAGACGATGATTCAAAGCAATGTTATTAAAATGCCAAACAAGCTCCTACTATAGTCTCAGTCATTTACAACTGTAGTAAACATTTATGCATAATTGGGCAGTAATTTTAGATCATTCATGACATATTAACTGAATTCCACATAGACCAGAAGTTTAAGCAATCAACAAATGACTAATGCCAATTCACACAATTCAAGTACATTCAATACCTAGTGTTTGTAGCGCTCTCTCCTCCGAATGTCGGCATCAAATCATCCAATCCAGAGCCCTTTTTCTCCAGCTTCACGTTCGAATTCAGCCCTAAATTCCCCAACAGATCATCAACGTTACCTACAGGCTTCGGCTTATACCCTGACAATTCATCATAAGCATCAAAACCTATAGGACTCTTCGAACTACTACTACTACTACTACTATAATTCTTCCGAGTATTCGAGCCAGAGAGCACAGTTTCCAAATCAACTCCCCCGAATTGTGGCGAACTCGAAACACTACCACCAAAAATATCATCGTTAACAAAGAGATTATGGGCTTGCGGAGTTCTTCCGGTGCTAACATTGGACCTGAAAATCCCGTCGAGCTGATCAACAGGTAGCGAATAAGGATCGCCAACCGACGATGTTGCCATTGGGGTATGGCTATGAGCTGTGAATTGTGGTTTAGGTTTTGGCTTCAATTTAGCCATGGGCGCTGATTTTCCCTGCGCTCTGAATCCGATGCTCTCAACCAAAACCCCAAATTCGTCCATTATTTCCAAAAACTGTATCAAAATTGAGGTCGATGTCTGGGGAAGTGAAAATAAAATGAGAAGGAAAAAACCGAATTTAAAGGCAGCAAAACAAATGAAGAAATTATACAAAAAGGGATTGATAGATTGAAGATCAACAACGCATAGATAATGGAGAAATTAATGCAAGGATGCAATGATTTTTTGAGGGGGGGATGGAGCCTGGAGGATGAAGTCCTATATTCTCTCCATCAAACGCGTTGTCGGTCGAGGCAATATTATTGTGGCAGGATTCCCAGCCAGGAAGATTCAGAGACAGAGAGAGAGAGAGGAGTAGGTGGAACGTCGAGGTGGCGGTGGGCCAGCGGCCAGAGGGGCGGGCCAGACTTCGTATTTTTGACACGGTTATATTATTTTTTATTTGTTTTATTTTCTCACCTCTTGTTTAGTCGATTTACTAGTCATAATTATGCGGCACTATAGGATATCCACAACATAGTTCATGAGCTCCACAATAATTTTTTTCTTAAAATTTTACCACGTACAAGAGAAGTCGAGCTTTAACTTTTTCTTACACTATTCATCTCTTATTTTCTTTATTAATTCATAATTCATATAATTTTAAATTTCATAATTAAAATCAAATTAATTTTAATAATATAATTAAAATTCTAAATTTATTTGGAGAATTAGAAAATTGCATTAAAAAAAATCTAAATTACATAAATTAAACTCCTAAGTTAAATTATTGAAAGCAGTAAAATTATATAAATTAAACTCTTAAATTACATAAATAAAAAATAAAACTAAAAAAAATCTAAATTGTTGCTTCAAATTGTTGACAAGTTGGCAGTGGTTCTCGACTTGTTCATCCATCATTTTAGACTTGTCGAATGCGTTGGCATCGAAGAACAACTTGAGCAAGACAGCGCGGGTGGTGTTATCTATTGAGGATCACATTTGGCTACTCTCCTCCGTCGCTGCAGTGGTCGTTGAGGAGGTAGCATTCCATTTTCCCTTCCGTTTCACCACCTTCTGGCCAATGGGGGAGTTCATACTCGGCTCTTCCCTCGGAATGGGCTCGGCTTCGGTATTTCCGCTCATACTGAATTGTCCGTCAGCCGTGTGCTTTGTTCGCTTGGGTCCGGTTGACTCGTTACCCGCTTATTTTTCTCAAAAGCGAACATTTTCCCACGTCTTGAAATACTTGAACGGTTTCTAGTTCTCGTTTAAGCATGTGTACAATGCATCCTTCAACAAGTCCAACTCACTTGCACCACTCTTTCTCTTCCTTTTGATAGAGTTGTAGATTGCGTAGAATTTGGATAATTCGATGTCCACTCTGTCGTAGTGGCCCCGAACCGTACGAGGCGTGTGTTCGGGTGCGCCTTCAGGGCGCACCTCGTTGTACTTTGGGCCACATTTGCCCAAAAAGATGACCCATTCTACAACCACAATAGAAATCGACAGCAACCCACAACCACAACAAAAATTGGCAACAAATTTAGAATTTTAAAGTAGAAGAATGGAGAGAAGATGGATGAATTCAAGATGTGTTTGATTTGAACATTACCTATATTTATAGATACATGCAGGAGGCTGTAGAAAATAGTTGTTGTTGCCCGCTGTAGAGACGATGTTCTTCATCTTCCATCCTCAAATTTAGGGCTTAGCTAGGTTGTAGTCGTTGGACACATAAATCACAACAACTCTCTCTGATTCTTTGCCTATCTTAGATTCTTTGCTTATTTGATTTGATTGGAATGAGAAAATTGAAAAGAATTAAAAGAATAGCAGAAAGAAAAAGAAGGATGATGCGCATGGAAGAAATAGAAAAAAAATGAAACGAAGAAAGAAAATAAAGAAAGAAAGAAGAATAAAAAATTAAAAGAAGAAAGAGAAAGAAAAGACGGCAAAAATTTAAAAAGAATGGAATTGGAAATATTAAAAAAGAAAGCAAATGAAATGCGTTGCTGCTTGCTGGCAATGAAAGAAAAGGAAAAGCGTAGTGATTAGTGAATTGGAAATATTAAATACAGAAAGAAAAGGAAAAGTGTTGGCAAAAGAAAAAATGAAAAAGTGGTAACTGTGTTAAAATATTAAAAGGAATGGGCCTGGGCTTCAAACAGGCTTGGGCCCGGGCCGATCCTGGTTTTTAAAAAAGGTCCAATTGGAGCCCGTTTCAACCGAGTGGCCCAACCCAAGCCTGCTTCATTTGGCCGCCGGGCTGGGCCTGGGCTGGTCTATACCGGGCTTGGGCCGGACTGGGCTGGGTCGGCCAGGCCCATTTGAAAAGTCTAACCTCACTTGGGTCTCCTGGTCATCTATTCGATTTTGGAAATTTGGGAATTTGAGAGATGATGTTTGGATACAAGGTGGTGGTTATATTTGTTTGATGGTGATTAATTTTGAGAACTTTGAATCTCCTACGAACCTGGGTCAACAAATAGCAGTCTATTAGTCATGCCCTTGGTTTTCATTTATGTTGTTAGTTGTTAATGACAGTAACAAAGAAATGCCAGGCTCTGTAGCCATTCTTTGATTTGTTTTGAAACATCATCCCTTAATCTGATTCACTATTAGAGTCGTCTTTCCTCGCCAAATCAAGGATTTGGGGCTTTTTGCAAAGTATTTAGCAATTTTCTCTGAAATTATGTTTTACTAGAAAGGAGAAAACTCATTCTCATTGTCTCACTTTCATTCTTTCTCGCTATTAGAATTGATGTACTTAGCAATGTACTAATTGTTAGGAGGTTGAGTAGTGTTGCTTCTGTTTTCTATGTGCAGTGTTGAATGTATTTTCAATACTTTTAAGATTTAGTAATGACATCCTAAGTAGATGTATTTTTGTCATCGATTTGGCCTAACTAGAAGTGACAGTAGTGGTGTTTGTTACATTATAAAGTAGGTACACATTATTTCTTTTATTAAGATATATACATAACGCTAGTAATGGATGCTACATCTTGACTTCTAACACACAACTAGACATTCTTAATTTGTTTTTGTTGATATAAAGTGAGACAGTTGGAGTTTCTTGTTCTGCTATAGAAATTGAATGATCATTGATACAAGAAACTATGCTAGCCAATAGACCCTTAACATAACTTTTACTGAGGTGGTGGGGATGTTGTTGAATTGGTGTGGATTGCTGTTAAATTGGGGGGAAGAGAACATAAGAGAATAGAAGCACAAAGTTTTCTTCTTTTGAGCATCTCCCACATTGGTTGATGATAGGAAAATAAGTAAAGATATGCTATTATAAATACTAGGGCCAAACTGAGCCAGATTTGTGCATTTTTGGGCATTTTGGCTAAGGTCTTATATGTGGGCCATCGGCCCACTGATATATACTCCCTCTGTCTCACCCAAGATGACACACTTTCCTTTTTAGCTTGTCCCGAATAAGATGACACATTCCTATTTTTGAGAATAATAAGGACTAGTTAAACTATAGTTAAAATAGATAAATAAAGTTAATTAACTAAACTAATTGAATCCCCCCATCCACTCCAGCCTAATCCTACCCGAGCCCATTCATTTCCTTTACCCCCACCCATTCGTTTCTCTCTCGACGATTTGAGAGAAAATCCTAGAAAATCCTTTCAAATTTTGTATTCCCCGCCGCCACCCATTCTGTTCATCTCCTCAGATGAACTAATTAAACCCCCCACTCTAGTCCAATCTACGGGAGCCAATTTATTTCCCTCGGCCCCTCTCTAGAATATCCTTTTGGATTTTCTGTTCGCCGCTGCCCATTGCATTCATCTCCTCTTCCATCTTCCTTATTTTATGGGGGGAAAAGTCTAACATTACCATTCATGTCCGATCTTGTAGTTTCCTGTCAGATCTACGCCACCCCCACCGCGATGACCGTTGAGAGCGGTAGGTCTTCTAGTGGTGTTCTTGGTCTGGGTTTGACGCTGCCCCTACCTGTTTTCTTTGGACCATTTCTTCATCGTAACGACCCTCTCAGTTTTCTAACGACAGATCCTTATTGGATATTGGGAAAGATGAAGTTGGATAAGAAAAATGTGTCGGATGAGGGCTTCGGAAATGGCGATGTGGAGAATTTAGAGGGTTGCGAGCCCGAATTACTTTTGAACCTCGGCCCTGTTTATTTCCCGTGGATAATGACTGGGGAAACGTGGGACGTGGCGCAAACAAAGGCTGCAGAGGACATGCATGGGCTCAGGTTCATTCTTGATGATGAGTCTTTCTCTTACGAGACTTTGGTGAGATCTTACCATTCTTATGTTGGCTTGTCGCCTTATTGTTGGTTCTGGTCGGCTGTTGTCTTAATGTTGGCTTGTCGCCTTATTCTTGGTTCTGGTTGGTTGTTGTCTTAATGTTGGCTTGTCGCCATATTGTTGGTTCTGATTGGCTGTAGTTGGTGGTGGTTATGGTTGGTTGTGCTTAGCTGTTGTTGTTGGCTGTGGTTGGAAGATTTGATTGATTCTACTCTGAAATGATGTTTGCTTGCCTATTGTTGTGAATTGGCTTTTGTGATTACCAACAACATGCATCATTTCATTCATACTGAAATTGTGGTTTACAAAACATGCATGTCTGTCAAAGATGCATGTTTACAAAGCTTGCCTATTTACAAAATATGCATCTTTACAAAAGTTTGTTCACAAAAATATGCATCTACAACCCATGTATAGCCTCCAATCCTAGGGCATTAACTATATTATCTATACCCTTATTGCAACCCATCTATTTGAGATAAACTATGCATTGTGTGACTAACTCCACTGAAAATTGTATGTTCTCTTGGAGTAGCTTTAATCAACTTAAGGCTTGCTTTCCGATATATGGAATTTTGTAGTTATTGTGTCCATTTGCCTTCATAATCTCTACCATGCAGCACTGTAAACTAAGAAAAACATTGTCCAATTCTTGAAATGACTTCTCAAGTGCATTCACTAAATCATCAATTGTCTTGCATGTTGTTTATACTTATAGTGACTGTATGGCTTTAAACCAACCCAAATCATTGACATTAGTGTCTGGAGAATTTGGTGGCTGTTGTACCAATCTGATATTGAAACCAGATTGTTGTGCAGCAATCTTAAATTCTGGATGATTGTCCATTATGTGGGACCTTGCATTGTCTTGTTGTATGTTTATGTCTTTAGTAGCTTCTACTGGCCATTTACTTGTAATTGTTGGTATGATCTACAAGGTTAACATCAAATGCATTTAGTAAATGCATACATTCAATGCATGCATTCAATGCATTATGCTATGCCTTACTGATAAGGCATTTGGTCGGACTCATTTCTTCTGTGTTCTACGGTGAGTGTCTCGAGTCTCGTACTTCCATTCGAAAGCTTCAGTTTGGCCAAGTTGTAGCTTGTGTGTCGTTGAATTCACGGAGACTCGATCAAAAAGATTTCATGTTCCCCACTTTACTTTTATACTAAAGATAGTATTTGGTAAGGCGGTGTCAGTCCCACGAGGAATGTGTTTGTTTAACTTTAATTGAGTGTGTCTTTATGTGTGGTATCGGAGACGCCGCTACGCTTGATTTGGGATGTGGGGTAACTAATTATTGTGCGACAAATAAAAGGGGTTGTTTGACTAGGCGGAAAGGTTTAACACTAAACTGATAATGACTATTACTGAAAACAGGGTACTGGTATGACTAGGCAGTTAAAAGACTTGTCAGAGAGGTTTAAAAGACACTTAAACTAAATTACAGAAATTGAACAAGCTTAACTAAGAAGTCCTAAGTGTACTTCTAAACTAACCTACTTACCAACTATTTAACTCAGATGATTAAAAAGCAATTAAGAATGGCTGCAGGTCTGAACTGGTTGTTAAAGCATTCCTGAAAAGTAAGGTGCGGTCAAAACCCTTTCCTATCTAAGTATGAGACAACATGGTACAATA
>JAYDZE010236080.1:0-20119 GCA_034509125.1 Monilaria moniliformis
TTATTTTATGTAACACCATTGCTTAGCAGAAGTATTCAAAAATATCGCAATTAATGAGCTAACACTTGCTGCATAGCTATATATCATGAAATTTGTGGATGCTTCACTGATTTAATCAACAATAACTTGCTGCGTAACAAGTAAAAGAAAACAAGTACTGCTGATAAATAGATTTCATAAAATAAAAGTAATTTTTCTATTTCATTTTTCTTTTCTGATGTTGATTCAATAACAATTACTCATGATGATAATCATAGACACTGAAATCATTATAAAGCAAAGACCCATCTACATAGTGAAGCATATAATAACAAATATCACAGAAATAACAGGGATTTTCTGAGGTCCATTTGTCATCCACAGTCACTTTATCTGCCCTGTAAATTTTGCAAACGGAGCATTTCTTGAAAAGCAGCCTTGGCTGATACGTAATAAGTGGATAAGCTGATCGATTCTGTACGTCCTCCGGATGTATAAGCCTCATGTCCCGTAATACGATTATATGCCTGCAATTCCCCTGGTGAAACAACAGGGAATACTAATATTAAACATAGTTAATTCCGTTTGCTAAAACGGCAAAACAAAACAAAACTAGCCTTACATATTTTTATTAGATGGACGAAAAAGGGAAGTGTGCATGTTTTTATGGAACGGAGGGAGTATTTCTTAGTTAATTGCATTGTTGGTTATTTTTGGTTGTGGGCTTCGATGTGGGCTTTATTGCATCAAATAAATGTTTCTACCCACCAAAGGAGAAACTTAAGCAGGAACCTTTCTAACCCACTAATCAATCAACTAGAGTTCAAGTTTCCAAGGTTATATAATTTATATGGCCAAGTCACTTGAACAATTTATTTGCTCGGAAATTTTTAGAGCAAATAGCATCAATCCAACCTCGTGCAGTTAGGCATAGAGGAACACATGTTACACACAATTATCAATGTTGTGTGACAATCCAAATGAGAGTCATTAGAAATGGATACCTGATGACAGTAAAGATACCCAGCACCAAGGTGGAAACGTAAGTCACAGAATCTTGTACTCTGCATGTGAAGAGATTTGAATCTTGGCAACTGCTGCTTATTTTTACTGCCCAAAAGGGCCTTTTGTTTCTGTCGCACTTCACCGGCAACAATGAATTCCCACTTTTCAAGTGCATCATTCTTGGAGTTTTCGAGCCAATCAAGAATAGTTTTGCTGTAGTCCACGTTCGAGGACTCCCTCATGTCATTACAGAAAACATCCTACAAACAGAAGTATCAGGAGGAATCAACACAAGACTTTCTTTTTGTCAAAGCTAATCGCCCTCTCTTGGCCAGTGAGAAAACTTACCTCTATTAGAAAGTATCCAGAAGGATCATACTTTCCGGCCTTCCCCATTATCTCATCTGTCAAACAATATATTTTGTCCTTAACTTCAGTCATAAATTGCCGTCCCAGAACCAAGAATTCTTGAGTCTACATATTTTTTAAAAACAAAAATCATTAGTTGCAAAGATATGACACGTAAAAATCAATAGAAAAGGATTGCACAGAACAAGTGTTTATGGATTGACCACTTGGACTACAATCTACATTTTGTGGTTACTACAGAAAAGGTGGAAGAAGAAGAAGATATTATCCTGGGAATAACCAGTCAAGACCAGGAAGAAGAAACTGAGAACTTTTGTTTACAAACAATTAGCTCAAGGATTTGCCATTTTCCCCAGTTACTTACAAGAGTTACAAAACCATTCAGAACATCATATTAATATCAAATACAACAAAAAATTATTCATATCTACTTGGAATCACAATATCAGTTACAATGTGCTTGTCCTTAAGTATGTCGCATTGAGAGACAGCAAGTTATACTATCTGATAGTCCCTGACTAAAAATAGTCAAACAGTAGAGAGACAAATAAGGGATTTAAAGAAAAGACAGACAAATGGAGAACAGGTGCCGAAAAGCTAATCTCAGGATAGATTTGTTGAAATGTTGAATGTCTGGGTATAAGTATAATTATTTGAAAGTTTGGACATTTTCAGAAAAGCGCTTAAAGCTCAGGGTATAGAGTGGAACTTACCCTTATATGTATGAAAATGAAAAAATGTTCGAAGATTGAGGCATAAAGTGGTATTCACCCTTAAAGATTGTATGAAAGATGATGGGGAACCCAGCAAGGTACATATGGAACACATATACCTCATGTTCCTCTATATTCCATCATGAACGAAAACTAAACTTATAGCCTCCTTTTAAGGGAAGTAAGAGGAAAATACCTTCAATGATGTCTTTCTGTTATGGTAAACCTCAAAAGAGAGGACAACCTCAGGAAATCGCACCGGAACATCACCACAAGTACTTGAGGCTTTGACCTGCTATGTATTTGAAAATTTCATTAGATACTAAAACAAATTGGCTTAGCTAATTATGTATCAAAACATCACTACCACTTAAGAGGTTTAACTCCCCACCCCACCCCCCTCCCAAGAAAAAAGAGAGGGGGAGGATAACCAGTACGCTTCAAATAGTACACATGTTCCGTTTATGAGTATAACAAAACCTAGTTCTTTAAGAACTTGCCCCTTTAAATTAGAATTCATTGTATTTTTTCATTTATACTGTTTATCCTCTAAGTTTTACACATATTTTATATAAGATGCTAAAGGGCTCAACATGGATAGTAATAGATTCATTACTCTATCTTCACTGACATGCGATCCAATTAGTGTTACCACATACAATATTGAAGGCCACAAGAAAATGGTTTAAGGCCAAGGCCAAAGCTGCGCAACATGCAGAAAATTATATTTAAATTTGTCATCCTAATCACAGTCTATATCAATAAAATGTGAATATGGGAGGAAGAGAATGACAAACCTTTTTTGACACACTGCCTGATTTCAGAGGTCTTATTTTTTCAGCTTTTGCATTTACTCCATGTCCAGGCACCATGGAATTACTAGAGGGATAATGTAAGGACGGAATAAGAATAAGTTATAAATGCCACTTGTGATAAAATATATGAAAAACGATCAGCCACATCTCAGATGCTTACTTGAATGAATGCAATCTAACACATGCTTTGTCTTCTTCTTGTTTTGATTTAATTCTAGCTAGCTGCTCCACCTTTACCATATAGCTCTCCTGGAAGGAAAATTTATGGAACACAATTAGAAAATGTAAACCAGAATAGTAAACACAATTGTAATAAGAAAGAGTACAGATAACAAGGTCACTAGTAAGCACATCAAAATAGTTATTCTTTTTGCTATCACCCTTCCTCTTCCTCCTCTTCCCAGGTGGGTTTTTGTTTGATTCGATTGAAACAATAGCCTTCTTGTTCTCTTCTGGATTTTGCAAACAGCAATGCTCAATTTCAGGTGCAGAGTTATCATCTGTACTCCCCAAAAATTTCAAATTAGATATCAGATGCACACACAGTACCAATACTTCATCAAGAAAGTAGCGAAAGCTAGATCTAGTAATGACAATTTCATAAAACTAAAAGGATCTCTAATTCATTGAATGTTTTTTAAACTATCCGTTAAAACAGATTCTTTCTACTCCCAAAAGTTAACATACAGTCATCAAGATCTATCAGATCCAACTGTTAATAACCCAAATTCAAATTTGCATGGTCAAATCACCCCAAAGCACACTATAGATATAAGTAAATGAAGATATTGTCCATCATGTACATACAACTAGTGTTGTCAGGGGCGCAGGGCGCACCGGGGCGATGAGGTAAAACTCTGGGGCGCAGGCCCCACGAATCGGGGTGAACTAATAGTTCAAAAATCAATCTATCTACGCTAGAACAATTCATTTATAACAAATAAAACTTAATATGATTGATATAATTAAAATAAAACAATTCATACTTTATAATCATCCAAAAAAAAAGTTCAAAAGGGTATGAATTTTATATAATATTTTTAAAATGTTCTCAACAAAACTTTATGTATGAGTTTTCAGAATACCAATGAGTTTTTAAGATATATCATATAAACTAAAGATTCAAAAAGTGTTTAATATATACTTGTATGGCATAAGTTTTCAACATATTTTTGTCTCACACTTTTTAATAATTTCCAAATACCTTTAATAGTTGACCAATTAAATCATTCTTATGTATTTAATTTAAAATTTGTCGTATGGATGAGTATAGTGTGATGTTAGACAGCTGGGGTGCATTCAGTTAAAGAAAAACAACTTTAATGGAGTTTTAATGGAGGTAGGCGGTGCTGCAGTAAACAAGAAAAAAGGCGGTGCTCTTTTTTTAATTAAACAGATACCGCTCCATCTTCTCCGGTCCATTTTCTTCTGCTCTCTTCCCATTCTCGCCCCGCTCGCCCCAGCTTGCCCCGGCGCACCCCAGCCCCCCCAAGCGCGCCTCAGCCGCCCCAAGCCACAACTCACGAATCTCACTCGCCCCACGTCAGGGCGATTCTGGCATCGCCTTGTGCGTCCCACGCCCAGAGGGCGCGCCCCAGGCGCACTTTTCACAACAAGACACAATTGAGATGTTTTTGTCGGAAAGAGCCCCACTACTTATTCTAGGCTATGCATTGTAATTTAAAACTGAGATTCTTAATATTCCAAACTTACAAGCTTCAGCGCCCTAGGACATATACCTCATATAGAGTCATGCAATATGCTAGTAAATGTGTAGCTTGGTAGGATATAATGGAACATAAACTTAATTCTTAAGCATATCTTCCATTGTTTTCACCTAATACAATTGAATTCTCTAGGTCCTCTTCAATTACATACAAAATATGTATATTAAGACGGTGTCGGTACCTAATATGACTTCACAACCAACTTTAATGACCCTTAAATGCATCTCCACCCACACATAAAGCATACTTCAAGAAAAGATATCAGCACCAGTAATAGATTTTGCCATCCACACTAAGTAAAAGTAACTGAACCCATCAATGTCACTTATAATAAGAAATTGGACATCCCAGACACCACCCGAAATGCAACAAGCAAACCAATATTATTGAACTACACAAGATATGCTGATATAATTTGCTTTAGCAACCTACTGCTACATGCAAATTATGACATGGACCGGGATAACATTGTCAGAAGATGAAAAACACCATTCTCTAGCCATTTTTCAACAAAATTAATGTTAGGCAATAGATGAATAGTGAATCAATAAGCAATGCAGTTTAATATATGAAAGTTATCAGTCCATCCCAAAAGAGTACTCTATCTAAAGAGATGGAGAGATTAAGCATTATCAGGTACCTTTTTTACCAAACTTGGGGCTCAAACACTCTTCTGAAACATTTGAAGCACCTATCGCCAGTTCGTCAACCTGTTATTATACACGAAAAGGAGATTATCAGGTACTGAAAGCTAATTTAAGCACCAGTTTTTTCAAATAAATTAAGCAATTACCTTGAAGGCTTCTTCAAATGCTTTACTGACTAACTCATCCTCCTGAATTATTTTGAGTTCATCAACCCTTTTTAAAATGTAAAGTGCACAAGATTAGATATTAAAGTAGAACTCAGTAATGAACAGCACCTATCGGCCAAAATAATTAAACAGAACAAGACATAAGAGTCTCACTGACAAAACAGACGCAAGTCGCTAATTATTAAGGTAAAAAATAGAAGTATTGAAAGTACCGTAACTGGAGTATGTTACTTTTTCATTGAAGTGCCCACATTTTAAACCAACACGAAATTCACAGAACATAGTATGAACTGAAAATATAGAAACGGTATAGGCGATATTTATCTTCAAAAATTTATAGGACATTCTGACACCTCAATGTGAATCAGTTAAAAGGAGTTCTCACAACTAAAAATTTAGAATACATTCTGACAGCTTATCACTCTCTTTCCTACAGATCTTTTATTAGCACACACTATTGCAATCGGGACGCTCTGATGCTAAATATGGTCAAGCATGATACATATTATTGCATAATATCAGAAGATAACTGCACAACCAACTCCTCTGAGCCACTGAATCTCAATATTTTCACAAAGGATTATGGAAATAAAGAATACTCACGATGTATCTTCATCGCACACCTTTGCCGCGTCCCCATATAGCTCTTCTTTCAAACTCTGCGTGATGGTAAAAAAAATGCACAATTTTTAATAGAAAATGGAAAAGCATCACGCTCAAATGAGACAGATGCAAATGAATACATGAAAGACATGAGAAGAAAATTAACAACCTCAAGTTCTTCAATTGCACTAGTTTCGAAATCTGGGACTCTTGTGAGCGGACCAACAAGATCAGAGACATATATTGGACCGCCAAGCGGAATTGAGACATAGAGGTCTTCTCCACCCTCATCATGACCCAGCACTGTTGGTTAGCCGGCAAGAAGCTGTCTCAGGCGACGTTAGGTATCACTAATTGTGGTGTCCTCTCGGTAGAAGACGCATACAGATAAACTAACGGTGGCAGTGGCCTGTGTCTTTCGCCGGCGCAAGGACTCTTGTCACTGGACTGTTGGACGAAAACAAAACGTGGTTTGAACAGTTAGGGCTTTCATACAAAACCGGCCAAAACTGAACTGAATTTGTAGGTCAGTTTACAGTAGGTCGAACAAACTGACCGAAAAATTACAATTTAAGGATTTTTTTTTTCAATTTCTTCGCTTATAAATCCAAATACAAACCCTAAATCAATTCAATTTTAATAATCCAACAATTTAAACACAATATACAATCAAATTTGTATAACCATAAATTTGACCACGCATTCGACCAAGCTCACACTAAACATCAATGGCAGCTTTCACACTTCACAGTTAGACAAATTACAGGTTTGGAATCTATCTATTCCTATTTAAGATGAAAATTGATGATAGTTGGCTGAACCAGTAGGTAAATGTACTAATCTGGGCAGCGGATGATGTATCGGTGCATGTTATTACCTGGATTCGGAGGTTACTGAAGAGTGGATAGGAGGAGAGCAGGGAAGGAGAAGAGAAGGGGAGGAGATAATGCGACGACGAGTCGATATAGCGCGACTGAAATATAAGAAATAAAGAAAATCCAATCCCAATAAAAGATTCCGACTTACTTGAGAACTATGGCTGCAGAATATTGGTGAGCAAGCGCCGCCGCGCAGTGATGTTGTGCTCTGGAGTTGCAGAAACCCTAACCCCAATATTATTTACTTTTAAAATAAATGAATTGGGGGAAACCATAGACTACGGTTCAAAAAACCATAGAGAAAATTGTAGTATATGGTGAAAAAGCGCTCATAGACTACGGTTACAAAAAACCGTAGAGAAAACCGTAGTCTATGGAATAAAAATTCGATCATATACTACGGTTAGACAAACCGTAGTGCAAAAGCGTAGTCTTAATAGAGAAAAAACGCTCATACACTACGGTTAGACAAACCGTAGTGTAAAAGCGTAGTCCATTATATAGAAAGTGCGCTCATACACTACGGTTAGACAAACCATAGACTACGGTTTTTTAAGACCGTAGTGGTTGATATTCATAGACTACAGTACAGACTACAGTTTTCGCGCAACCGTAGTCTATTTGAAAAAAAAGACGCTCATAGACTACGGTTGGTCCGAAAAACCGTAGTCTATAACTAAAGACTACGGTTTTTACGAAAAACTGTAGTCTATGAAGTGTAGTGTATGAGCGTTTTTCTTGTAGTGGGATCAAAAGAAAATGCTATTTTGGAGTTTGATCGACAATTTGCTTTTGATTTTCTAGCTAATTTCGAGTAAAAAATTGGATAAATATAATGTCTTTAAATCTAACGCATTCAATTACAAAAAAAAATGTGACAAATGTTCTATAAAAATTAACAAATATGCTTACTAATTATCCAAATATAGGTGATAGTTATTATAAATAAAATTAACGGTTATTATGAATAAAAATGACAATTTTCGTTAAGAAAAGTGACCATTGCTTTTCTTAATGTTCTTTTTTATTGTTTTACCAAGAATTTGCGACTATAGTAAAGACAATAATTGTTTTGAATAAAAGTGATACTGTTTATAAATAAAATTGATAGTGTTTATTGAATGTGTGTTGGCTAACAGTAGAATGGTTAATCCTAATGCTAAAGGTCTCTGGCTTGAGTCTACTGTGATATTGTATTTAAATTTAATGTTGTAATTGTAGGTTAAGAATGACAAAGTCTATGAGTTGGAAATAAGTCGGACAAGGTCGGATCCGACTTAGGTGCACAATGATAGCGCCTATTATTGTTATTCGACCCATCAACATAGATTTATAGGAACTTTTTTATTACATAAAATGAAAAGTTACTTATGTTTTGTAATATTATAATTTGAAATTTGTAATATGAATTTATATATAGATAAAATTACAGGTTTCTTATGGTAGCTTAACAATAAATATATATATTCAATTAACTGATTGACATTATATTTATTTCTCGGTCAGGTAGCATCCAAAAAACTCACGTAAAATCGAAGTGATAAAATTCCCACAATTTAAGTAACCAACATTCTCAAAAATAAAAAGTCCAAAGAAACAAATTTTAACAATATCTAATATACATATGAACAAAGGTATAATTAACCCTAACGCTTTTATTTTCTTTTCTTTTGTTCCTTTCGTTTAGGGAGGGCAAAATTGGGGTCGAAATGAAGGCGTTCAACCTTAAAGTGATGAGAAATATCAATGATACTATACGATTTGTGATATTTAACCAGGATACTTTTGTTAGGATCGACTTTGATATTTTCCTTTTCAGAACTACAAAATATTAATTTTATTATATGTAGGCCGATTATACGTGTCGATTACATTAACATATGCTACAAACTTCTCAAACTATTCACAATCCAAAAGATCTTGAAAGTTTACTTATCTCTAAGAAATAATATATAAACAAATGCATAGATTCTAGAATAAAATTATAGACAATAAAAATGGGTTGTTGAAAGAAGTATAATAGGTCGCAAATAAAGGCGCATGATAGGATGTTCCTTTGATTCCTTATTGATCCATAAAATAAAACTAAAAAAAAAAAAAGGATGCTTTACGGATTTGAGACTAATATTAAGTATTTCGAATGCCTAATTACTTTTTTGGCTATGGCCCTAAATAAAGAAAGATTCTTGAATTTACTATCTTTTTGGTTAAGTAAGGTTTCGATTCCTTCATGGTTTGGAAACTTGGAACACGAATTATCGTTTAATTAGTAACATATATTGGGTTTTATATAATATATATATAGCATCTCGCAGTATCCATGCCTTGTATGCAGAGAAGTATATAGTTGTCAATTTTGATAATCGATATTCTTTTTTTTTTTGTGGTTCGTTATTAAATTCACTATTTTAACTATATTCATTATAGAAAAAAAGATTATTATTATTATTATTATTATTATTATTATTATTATTATTATTATTATTATTATTATTATTATTATTATTATTATAACATATGGTAAATTATACAATATTTAAAACTGAAGTTTAAAAAACATATACCTTATTTATGGAATAATCAATTCTAACAATCACTTATTAATATAGTTCGAAGATTAAATTTTCAAAACTAATTATAAATCCTAGTTGGATATAATGAATCCTGGCTAATTTTGTAAAGTTAGACTAAAACATGGGAGAAATTGAAACTGAAGAAAAAATAATAGAAAAAAAAGAAAAATAAATTAATAACGGAATATGATTAGAATATCAAAAAGTGGGATAACAGATCATAAGTATCAAAACTAAAATAACAATCTAACTACATTAGCATTGAGTATCAGTCGACAGGCAAGATAATAATGTATGAGTTAAATATCGAAAATATTCCATAAATTTATATATGGAGAGTCAATAAACCGTAACGGTCCCCTTCCATAAATGTACAAAAATAGTGGAACACCCAATATTGTAAATAGTTCTCCTAAGGAAGAAGTTCATTTGTATGGTCTACTGAAAATTGCAATATCACAACCTTTCAAAACAAAAATGCAATATCACATCATATATATATATATAGTGCATTAGACTAAGAATATAGGGGTGCTTATTCGGTCGGTTCGGTTAATAACCGAACCGAATTGTCGGTTAACCGACTAACTTTTTTTAAAATCAAGAACCGAAACCGATACCGATTAAGGTTCCGTTAGGCTACTAACCGATCGGCTAGTCGGTTAACCGCTATAATCAAAAAAATATTCAAACTAATTTTAATTATTAACATGGACAATTTACATCCATAAGCCATATAACACTAAAATAAGGCCCAAATGTAAAGGCAAAAAGGGCTCATACTTTTCATAAGAGAAGTTATATGAGGCATACTCTTTTATAAGAGTCAAATATGGGTGAGAATTCATTTTCCACTGATGTGGGATAGGAAATGCGGGCGAGAGAAAATGGAGGGCGAGGGCGAGAGAAGGGATGCGGGCGAGAAGGGGCGAGAGGGGCAAGAGTGCGGGCGGAAATGCGGGCGAAAAAGGGCGAGAGAGGGGCGAGAGTGCGGGCGAGAGGGGCGGCGAGAAAATGGAGCCGGCCAGGAATCGATACCGAGACCTCGCGCTCAGTGCGCGCGCACCTAACCACTAGGCTACATGCCTACTGTTGACATCATAAGTAGCAGTAATATATTTATACATTACTTAGATCAGTTTTTTCGGTTATAAGCGATAATCGAATTTTTTTTACCACTAACCGAAATCGAACCAAAACCGAAAATTTCGGTTATCGGTTAACTAATAACCGACCTTAATCGGTCCAGCACCCCTAAGAATATCCCTATACTATTTAACTAATAACAAATCTCGAGTATTAGATTACACCAATGGACGGTCCAAATTATAACATTCGCATCAGAATTGCAGCAGTAGACGAATAACATTACAGGATTATTTTTGTCTTGGGCGAAATTTTTGAGCGTGAGTTTGATATGGTAATATTCGAGAAATTAGGCACGATTGAACTACCAAATCTACACCCCATTACATCACATAATCTACAGCATTTAATATTTGTTTCCTAGAATGTCATGAATAATTGTGCTTTAATATTTATTGTATAGGACGACATATGATTTTTTTTTTATTAATGCTAATGTTGTCTAAAAATAATGATTACTAATATGATGAGAAATGATGTGTTATTAATACCAATTTATTATTGATAATGATGTTATTTACTATTAGTAATGTTGATTTGTATTAGACGTGATGTTTCTGGCTTACCTTTTATTATGATCTGCATTATGGCTTAGTGCAAGTCATTATGCTATCATTGGTGTTGTTTAATGTGAGTCATGCTGATTTGTATTAGATGTGATGATTTTGGCATAAGTTTATATTTATTAATGCTAATGTTTTTTAATCGTACAAAAAAAAATTCCACGATCCTACGATTTTAGGAAAAATTTGAAAATCATGGGATTTAAGGAGATCCCATGATATTCCCTAAATCGTAGGATTTAAGGAGATCCCATGATTTTCACATTTTTTCTACAATCGTGGAATCGTGAATTTTTTTTTTGTACAATTATGCACTGTAATGATTTTTGGCTTCTTATATAATGTTGTTTCAGTTTCAATCAAAATGCCGCATGGCTTATTATCTTCCCTCCGATCCTAAAAATATGTGGATACGATTAGTTTTTAGTTCTGCCCAAAACAATGAGTTCTCATTTGATTACAACTTTATATATATATATATTGGTGCATTAGAGTGAGGATATTCTCTAAGTGCATAATCAATACCTAATCTAGGCCCTAGGATTATAAAACGAACGATCATAATATAAGGATAAGCGATATCATTATACAGTTTAAGCAATATCATCAAAAGGGTAAATGTCATAGAATTCAAATAGGCGTGTTTTTAATTTAGGTAGTTACTGTAAATGTGGAATCATTATTCCACTAAATCTATCATGATAACTCTTCCAAGAATATCTCAAGAACTTAACAAAATACATTCAAAATGGTCAAAGTATACAAAGATGTGTGATTAAATCTATCTAGATGAAATTTTATCTGTGTGATGATAATTTGATTTGCAATGATGATAAATTTTGAGATCTATCATGATACATTCATATAGTCTTATGATTTATGAGATCTATATTGATACAAGGATGTTATTATAATGAGATAGTATTGACATTTAAATGATGTTCTAGCCCGTATGTAATGAGATTGGTTCCAGAAGATACTGATATACATTTCATCCATTAATTATGTATTTTTATTTGTATGATGGTGTCATATGTGGTTTATGAAGATTAATTATACAAAATATATAGACAGCAAATTATAATGATATCTTAGTTGAACAATGATTCTATCAATATGGTATGATAATAGATTAGGACATAACTATTTTGAATGCGTGTAATGGTTATATTTATTATATATAATAATGTCATTGAATTCTTATGCTGATTCTTTGTAAGCTATGTAATGACATGTATTTTGTAATATAACCGCAGATTTTAATGCATATCACTATTACTATATCATTACCATATTTTTAATATATCATTATACCTTATGTTCTATATCTTTATATACAAAAATAATTAAATGTTAATGAATATATTATTTTAGTAATACAGTAAACATAAATCACGTTAGTGCAAAAATTTTATGAAAAAATATGTATCCATAAATCACGTTATTACCATAACCACATGATTAATACTAAATAAAACGCTTACCATGAAATTAGGTCTTTTGCATAACCAATTTTCCATAAAAATAGGTATTTAACATAAGCGCATGAAATAGATTTTACTAAAATATCATTTCATTAATAAACTAATACTAAAATGTTGCTACGTGTCCTCTTTCCCAACCGCTAGATTTCGAAATAGACCATCATGATGTGGTATTAGTTATGCAATAAATATTGGTTCGGAAATAATTACAACTATATTTATGGGGTAGTTAAATCAGAACCATTTTTTAATACAGAACTAAGACCATTTTTTAGTCGTCAGATTTAAAGATCTAACGGCTTGTCATTATGCATCATAGCAGTATTAATATAAATATTATTAGCTTTAAGGATATTTAGGTAATTCATCAATTAATCGGTTATGGTAAGTTACAGATTTTAAGGAAATTGATTATGCTGCTCAAATGTGGATATTTTCCAATTTTATTTTTTCCTCAATTTGCGTTATAATTATATACATTCAACGTTATGATAATTGGCATACAATGTTATGATGATTTAAATACAATGTTATGCTCAAGTATATTTTTTAATTTGTAATGGTTCCTTTTATTGTCAATGATAGTTATACACACTTTCCTTCTCCTAAAATATCCAAAAACTTTAAATATCATATAACTCTCTCGAATTAAATTATATTTTCACAAATCATACATCAAATTAAAGGTAATTTTATGAGGATTGTAATGAAAACATAATTGCATATGTTCACGTGAAGAAATTTGTATGAAAAATGGAATATATAAGTATCTCGGCGAACTTGCTTTATAATGAAGGAAATTCATTGTTACGATGATATGCATTGCATGTTATGATAATATAAATTCTTTATAATGACGTTTTTCAATATTATATTTAGCGAACTTGCGTTATATATTTGAGTGGAGATACGTTGCAGTTATTATTCCATGTTTTTAGGCAACTACCAAATTTAAAAACGCTGAAGATATTATGTATTACATTTTTAACCTTTTGATGATTTATATATTTTATTGTAATGGTACACGCTTAGTTTAAATTATGACCATCCATTGTTGCATGTGGATTAAGCTTTTTGATGAATTTAAACGAGAGGATATTTAAGGTAATCACAATAAATTTGTGTATGGTAAGTTACTATATAATATTAGACATATCTTATTTTTTAGGAAACATGAATTTAGTTGATTTTTTGTATATAACATTTAATATAATAGCAAAATATTTGATTGTTATCACGATATAAATATGAAATATAATAAAACAACATAATTAAACACAGTGGAACATTAACTAAAATGCATCACAACAGTTAGGCAAAATCATTGCAATGAATACTATTAATCATAAAAATGAGACAAAAAATCATAACAAAACATTTTATTGTCATCGCAATGTAAATATGAAATATAATAAATCTGCATAACAGTTATTCAAAATCAGTACACCGAATAATATTAATCATCAGTAGGCGAGCAAAAAATCCTAACAAAATATTTGACTGTTACACAATGAAAATATGAAATATAATAAAATATAAAATCATAAAAAAAAATTGATTGTCGTCACAATGAAAATATAAATCATTAGAAAATATTTGATTTAACGTATATATAGATAAAACACAACAATTTCAATTACTCACAACTAAAAATCCGCTGTAATTATCGCATGGAGATAGTGGATAGTTAATGATGCATGTGAATAGGCAACTATCAAAATTAAGCAAGCGCATAAAATTTATTTTGACAATTATAACCTTATGCTGATTACAAAATAACATATTAATGATTCGCGTTTTAATTTAATCTTATCTCTTAGTTTTCAAATTCAATAATTTGTGTTTGATCTTATTTATGCATTAAGGATCCAATTTTACCATAATACACTCCTATATATATATATATATATAGAAAGAAATTGATTAAACTGATCGATCTAAGAAAAATTATTCCCAGAAATGCAATTCCACGGCAACAACTGGCGAACACATGGTACGTGGACCACATAGAAATAATTGTAAGAAATTCTCTCTAATCTTCAACTTAAGGGAAAATTTATTCTTGCTTGAAATGATTAATATACTGGATTAATCCCACTAGCTAGAATCTGCCTTCATGTGCACAGAATAAATGCTAATTCATGCACCATTTTGTTCCACATTATAACACATGGCAGTTATGCTGCTTGAAGTTATAGTAATCCTCATTTGGGGTCTTATCTTGAATCCTTTTGTTTTAGTTTTTCTCCTTTTTAGGGAATTATAGAATATAAATAAGATACAATATGAACTTACTGCAATTTTGCACTTTATTTAATGTGCTATATATATATGGGCTGAATCACATAATTTATTTCGTGTTTATGTTAACTTCCTTTTTTTGTCTAAAAAATAAATAAATCCATAGCCACTATCTGTTTGAGTTTGAATAACTTACTCTCCTATATAATAATTCAAAAATCATAATACAAAATTTCACTAAGCAAGGTTTCTGAGATAGTAACCGTTGCTCGTTTCAGGTGTACGAACCATATAAAATAATTAACTTATTTAGTACAATTACAATAGGTGGGTTTAAAATTAGCCCTTTTCCTTTTCCGTATAAAAACCTTTGGTAAATTTTTATTAACACCTTGGAAAGAAAGGAATTAGGGGGCCCTAATTGACAATTCAGTGCAATAGGAAGGTTATTAGTCTTATGACTTCTACAACATATTTTATTAAGTAGTGGCGGTATTTTTATATAAAATACATATATAAGAAACTCTATAACAAAATGTTTAGTGAGATAATTTTTGAAATATTATAATACTAATAAAGTTATTATACGTATACAAAAATAAAGATATATCACTAAATTTAGTGACATTTGAGGATATAGCTAACTTTTGTGATATGTAAAAAGTGTAATTGTATTTTATGACATGTGAAAATATAGCTATTTTTATAACAATCTATTTATAATTAGTTATTAAAAATATTAATTTTATTAATAATACAAGTAATGTATTTTTTTATGTACTTGTGAGTGTGTCAGAGAGAAGAGAGAGAAATTGTGTGTATGTGTGCGTGAGAGAAATAGAGATTGTAACACATATTTGTCACAAAAATAATTTGTGATGGTTTAAGATATAGCAAAGTTTAGTTACATAAACATATGTTTTAAATTTTATTGCATTTAATTTTTTTTATATATATTTAAATGTAATAAAACTTATCTATATTTTTATGTGTCACAAAAATTTATAGATGCATGTGTGGTGTAGCTAAATTTTGCTACACCTAAAAATATAGTAAATTTTGTGACATATTTTATGATATCACTAAAATTATATCACTACTAGATATTTTTATTATTGTGAAATTATAAGATCAAATATTATGTTGACATTGTTATCCAACCTAGTTCATGTGATACTTTAATCTCCCCAAAAATAATCTACCATTATTCCCCATTTTACCCCCCACAAAATGAAGATAGATTCCCTGGACCCACAGTGTGTGGTTATCCTGCAACACTGCACGTGCTGCTAGATCTGGAACAGCTGAAATTAGCTGATACCCTCAATGCAATTTAGCACAAAACAAATAACTAAATAAGAAATGCCTTGTATCTCTAAAATATTTTAAATCTTCAAACTATCAAAATTCGAGCTCGAATCATGAGATCGATTTAACCAACCCATGGTCGGTATGGATCAAAACTGCGTAGTGAAGATGATAATCCAAAAAATGCATGTTAATGGATAATGCAATCTGTTCAAATCTTGGACCTATTTGCACGAAAGATTTGAATTTTACACTTCTTATTCAAGAATAAGTACCAACAAAAATGTCATGTATTTTGCACCTTAGAACAAAAATATTTTTCAACATATTGGTGATATATTTCCTCTTCTGTTGTGTTTATTTAAAAATCCGATTTATATTTTACGCTTTATAAATATATTTCAAGGGATTTTTCGATAAATCCCCAAATTTTCAACTTGACAATTTTCTATTCTGCTATGTCCATTTGTCCAGTGTCTAGTGTCTTGATTAGTTTAGATCGCCTCGTAAATGTTAAATTATGTAATCTAATTTTATTAGGGTATTTCATTGCTGCTACTATTCATTAGCCTTTTCAAGGATAATACGGTTCAATTGTATTTTAAGACTTTTTATTGGAGTGATCTACTTCGTTTTAGATCAATTTCAAAATTCCTTCGTGAATCAACGATTTTTATTTTTTCATTTTTCATTAGCTAAATGGATTGTGTTGTTAATCTTTCTAATCCTCTATGAATAAGAATTTGTGCATGTTCAATGGAGAAAAAAAAAAGTTATAATACATAAGTGAGACTCGACCTATATGTTTAATCGAACTTATTATTGTGTATTTACTTATCTCTAACAGTAGAAATATAAAATCGTTGACTAATTACAGGTACCGCAGCGTGGTACATTGTGTGGACTTGACCGCACCCTACAACTCCCCGACCGCGGAGAATGGCGACTATTTATCTCTACAGTTCCCCCCAACCGCCCAAGATCCAATTAGCCCTCCCCCGGCGCAAGTTAGGCACGCCCAATCAAAATATCCCACGACATCCCCGCAAAATTATAAATCGGACTAATCGCTCCCCGCCACCAAGCTTATATTCCAAAGTCCACATGGGCAAAATCGTCTTTTAGTTGAAGACACCGTTATAAAAACGCGCGGCCCCTCTTCAATCAACTTTAGCTGCAAAAATCATCTTACAGAAGCGGCAACTGAAAATACCATAAAATTACCAGAAAGCCCTCGACGCCGGCAACTGAAAATTACCATAAAATTTGAGGCAAAAATTTCCTCCGCCGCCCCCCAATTCCGCCGCCGGAGGTTTGATCAAAACCTCCTCGAATCAGTTCCTTCGTTGCCTGGAACTGGTTTTTCGGGCAGGGAAATCATTGTTTCGGCGCCGAAAAGTTAACCACCAGGAGCTGGGAAAAGTCGTGCGGCGCATGATGGGATTTTGCATCTGCCCGTTGGAATCTCCGGCTAGGCTGCTGTGGTGCTCGAGCTTCTTCCGCCACAAGCTAATGCTGTTTTAATAATCTCTAGTGTTTTTTTAAGAGAAGAAATCATCCGACGTTAGCATTGTACTGTTAGAGGTGTTTAAAATATCTAGTGTATTTTTTTTTGAGACAATTATACATACACGTCGCGTGCGTGTTTGATATTTGGATCTGCAAATCTGCGGAAGGAAATGGAATCTGGACGTATTTTCTTCGAGCCGTCTTGCCACAACAATATTGTGTTCCTCGGTAACGCCGATTCCGGATTTCGAGGTATTCAATCATCATACTACAATTTTTTTATAATCTTGTGAATTATGATGAAACTGAACTAGACGATGTATTTAACCTAGTAATTATTCAATTTGAACCTTCATTTTCCTTTGAATCGGTTTTGATTCTTATGGTATGAATTTGGAATGTAGTCGGAGGAAGAACGGTGATAAACATGGAGGAATCGTCCAAGAGACGGCCGTTTTTCAGCACGGCGGAGGAGCTGTACGACGATGACTATTTCGACGAGCAGTTGCCGGAAAAGAAACGCCGTCTCACACCCGAGCAGGTATACAATATATTTTGTGTACCTTACGCTTCCAAAACAATAGGAATCACGATTCTTTCCTCAAAAAGAAAAAAAAATCCATTGAGATAGATAGGACCTTCACTAAACAGGATTTTCGACTATGCGACCTAACAAATTAGTTAGGCACTCGTTCCATATATAGTTAGATGTTTGATTAGTTGTGACGATGGAGTAATTTATTTATAGGTGCACATGCTGGAGAAGAGTTTTGAGGCGGAGAACAAGCTGGAGCCGGAGCGCAAGACGCAGCTGGCTAAGAAACTGAACCTGCAGCCGCGGCAGGTGGCGGTGTGGTTTCAGAACCGCCGTGCGCGGTGGAAGACCAAGCAGCTTGAGAGGGATTACGATCAGCTCAAATCCTCATACGATTCACTCCTCTCCAACTATGACTCCATCCTCAAGGAGAATGAGAAGCTCAAATCTCAGGTATAAAAATTGAAATTTTAGTTTTTTGGTTTAATTATATGCTAATCTTTTAAGTTTAATTAAATATTATGGGGTTTATATAATTAATGACATATTAACTTGGTCGCGTGCGGTAGTGATACTGAAAAATTAAAAGAAGAAGCCTTAAAAATGAAGTATGATGTCTTTCATGCATAGTTAGCATTCATGCAATAACGTTTATTGAGGTTTAAGGCAAAGGACAGCACAGATTAATTATATGGTTTGTTTTAAAACAAATATTAATAATTAATGGCCAGATCCCATGCCATTATTGTTCGTGATTAACTAGAGTGACTTATGTCGACCGTAGTATTTCTTTTTTAATCTAATTGTACATTTATTATCAATAGAGTGACTTAGATCGTAGCGACTTTTTCTTTTCGTTAGTTGGTGAAAGAATTACATTAAAATTCGTTGAAGAAAACATTTCCTTCAATAAAATTCCAAAGAAAGTTGGATTGGATGCGACTTCATCAGATGATGAAAGGGACACGAGGGCCAATTCATAAGCACAAGATTCGTTCTTAGCTACTAAAATATACAATGCGTAAGATAAGCAAAATTAATTATCTTTATCCTAATGGAGAATATACCTTAGTTATGATAATGGGACAATATACCTTAGTTATGCTAATGGGACATGTATTTTGAATAATATGATATATTGATAAAAATAATTTAAATTAATGTACTATTTACTTTGATGGACCGATGATTAATTTTAAATTTGTTTGACCATTTTATCCTTCAAGTATCAATCTTATGTTTCTTAATTTATGTCATCAGTTAAAGTAAACGTCCGATTAAATGTATTCATCTTATGTGCGTATTCATCAATCAATATAGCTCCTTTCCTTGACTGAGAAGTTGCATCCGGACGAAACTGCCGGAGAACTGGGTCAGAAAACCAACCCTGTCACGGCGGTTGATGTGGTCCAGCCGTGCCTTGAGCTGACGGTGAAGGTGGAGGACCGCCTCAGCACTGGCAGCGACGGCAGTTCGGTGGTGGACGACGATGGCCGTCAGCTTCTCGACAGTGGCGACTCGTACTTTCCCGACAATGACTACCCCGACTGCATGGCGGCTGTTGCCGGTATCAACTCAGAGGAGGACGATGGCAGCGATGACGGCCGGAGCTACTTCACCGATGTGTTCGCGGTGGCGCAGCAGGAGCCGATAGGCTGGTGTATCTGGTCTTAAATTGAAGACCTGTTTATTAGCTAATTGTGTCATTTATGTTCCTAGCTTTGTCTTAAAAATAATTTGTAATTTGAGTGTTGCTGTATTTGCTTTGTAATGTGGGAGTTAACTTATTATTATTATTATTATTATTATTATTATTATTATTATTATTATTATTATTATTATTATTATTATTATTAT
>JAYDZE010236191.1:0-20117 GCA_034509125.1 Monilaria moniliformis
TTAATTTCCTAAATTAGATGTGGTAGAATCATACCATAATAATAGATATCCTGCATGATTTTAACTGTTTAGTAGCTGAAATTCAGGGATTTACTTCCTTAAATATAGCTACGCTGATATTGTCGCAACAACTGTACTGACGTAAATGCCCTTTTGCGTTTTTTTAATTAATTTCTTAAATTCCACGTGGCAGGCTGGTAGTGGTTGGATTGATTAATCTAACGGTTTGTAAATGGTCTTAGTTATGTATTAGAGATGTGTTCGGATTTGATCACTACTCTATATATATATATATATATATATAAGAACGGGACAACGTTGTATAGAAATTTTCCCTCTAATAATATAGACAGTTGGGGGAGTTGAAGCCTCAATAATGTTATTTTCTACCTTAGCTATTGATGGTATGCATTATACTTTTTATGTATAATAGAATGCACATATTTGTGATAATACATATTATAAATTACAATACTATTTTTTTATAACAATCATAGATTATATAAAGATTGATGATTCAGATTAATTAGATCATATATATTAGGAAAGGAATTTTTTTATTTGATACTCCCTCGCTATAAAGAATTTTTCTAGTCATTTTTTCTTTTCTTGGACAGAAGTGAATGTGTAATATTTATTTATTGCATAAGCTTCTTACACAGGTACTCACGAAATGATCACCTTTCCAAATAATTATTTTAATTAGTCTAGTTCAAAATGGTAATAAATTAAAATAAAATTATAGCACATATGAAGTGTGCGACGCGAGTGGAGAAATAAGATTGAATACCTCGATATTTTGGTACAAATTTTATGTTTTGAAGTTTCGTACGACCCAACTTAATTCAACATTTAAATATTTTAGTGCGCGTAAATTGTAATGCACCCAAAATATTTATTTTTAAGTCTAGCACACTATCAAATTTTCAATCCACTATTATTTGAAATTATGTTTTAGTTAGGACATAGAAAATAATAATAATTTGATTTCATCCATAGATGAATTTGCAATTAATGTAATTTCTTATTCATTGCAATCGTAGTCACGTTTTACGTGCCCACTATTTGGATGATGGCACTTGTCAAGTGATAATGTCGTACGCTTTAAAGTGCCGACAAGTGATTTGGTGCAACAAGTTTGACCATGATGTCACAATAACTTACTTACGTGGCACATTATAAGCACCTACTATTAATTTATTTACAAACCTTGTCCTAACGACTATCAAATTCATTAATGAAAATTCACAAACGCGTCGAACTAAGACGAGATATTTTTTTTAAAGATAATCAATAACGATTTCTTCATATATTCTTGTAATTATGGTGATTCGAACTCCAAATCTATTGATTGAAGACAGTGGCGGATCTAAGGGGGTCGGGAGGGGGCAGCCGACCCCTCCGACGGCTAACTTCTTCTTAGCATTACCGGTAAACCGACATGATCGCCCCTCCCTCGATGACCGGATATGCCTTTATTGCGGCTCGAAACTTGAAAATTTTTGCTTCTCTGAAAAAAAATAAAGCTTGAAGAAAACGTATGTGCTAGGGATCTACTGTTGCGATTCGGAGACTGGAGAAAACGTCATGTAAATATATGTTCTAAAGCCATTGAATGAGACTTTTCAACTATAGCTCTTGGATTATGCCCTCTCCATATTCAAGTTATGAATCCGTCACTAATTAAAGGGGAAACATTTTACCAACTAATTATCAGCTAACTTGATATGTATTAATTGTCTTGATTCGGTTGAATTAAGAGAAATGTTGATAGTGAGATATTGGATGAATAATTTTTATCTAAAACGCGTTGGTTTCCAAATCCACGTGTTTCATTTTCTCAAATAGTGGGAGTTTCATTCATATCGAGAATTTCTTGCTTAGTCGAAGAGGCCCAATTAGCCCATTTTGCCTAACTCAGGCCCAATTGTTCGGTACTTATATAGCCAATTTGCAAATTTTGGCCCCAAATATGAGATTATGGGAGCTCATATACTTCACAAAAAATAAACTTTGCCCATCATAACTAATTAAAGTCACGCTGCGTCATTCAATTCTTTACTCAACCATGATTTTAGAATTAAGATTCAAGAATTCAAATAAAAATAAGATTTTTTTATATATAAAATCTTTAACGAGACTATATCTCAGCAGCTGAGCTAGACGTAACGATATTACAGATAAACGAATTATCTCCTTTCAATGAATCTCTCCTATGATTTCATTTCTTTATTTAGCATCAATATTAATTTACTAGTGAAGGAATAATCTAGCTATAACCGCGAAGTAACAAATAATTATTGATAGTTACATGAATTTTCCATAATATTTTCTAAAAATGAATTCTAATAAGTTAGAGCTCTTCAGGTATACTCTGAAGAACCGGCCTCCACGAACCGGACCGGGTTCTAGCCTTCGCTTGGCCGGCAGCTCTCAGAACCTGCCTCCGCCGCATGAAATTGAGCCGCTGCTCCAACGACATCGGCGCCGATGTAGACGGCGGTCCTCGCCGAACCAAGGTTCTCCGGCCTTCTCTGATTGCCTCGAGCACTTGCTTCAAGTCTTCCTTCTTCACCACAATCTTCATCTGCTTCGGCCCCCCCGCCGCCTCTCCGCTGCTGAGCTGCGCGATCGCCTCCAGAATGTTGGTCGCCGCCGCCGCCTTCTGATTTTTGGCAACCTTCATGTTTCTGGACTCTCTTCTCTGCCAGAACTTGTATTCCGCCATTTTCTGTTAACTTCAAAATGTAAGCTTCTCTTTGATTGACTTGTTTGGTTTACTGCTGAGAGCTTGATGCATGGATATGACAAGTATTATATAGTCATTTACATGGGAATAAATTAGTGCGTTTTTTGAGTTTCAGGTATGAGTGCAAGCTGACATTTCTTATTTATTTATTTATTTATTTATTTATTTATTTATTTTATTTATACTATGAATATATGATAGTTTGACTTTTTAGATAAAGTATTATATAATGTATTTTTTGTTCACCTGAGATAATTGAATCTAGGGGTGAGCATTCGGTTTTCGGTTTGGTTTTTTGCCCAAACCGAACGAGCCGAAAAACCGATTTTTTTTATAAATTAAAAACGAACCGAACCGAATTACCCGAAAAACCAAAATTCGAACTATGAAAACTGATCCGAACTGAAAACCGAAATATGTGAATAATCAAAACCGAACCGAACCGAAATCCGAAAAAAACCGAACCAAATTTTAAATTTCGATTTGGTTCGTTTCGGATATTCGGATTTCGGGTATTTTGCTCACTGCTAATTGAATCATTTGATTTTTAATTTTAAAATTGGAAGCCATAATACAACTTTGTATACTTTTTTTCTCTTTTTATGATATGGAATGCAGAGAGTTAGTAATTCTATACATACGGTGTAATATGGGGCCAAAGTAGTTAAAAAATTCCATCTTAGTAATTGAATTACAATTAATTCAAAGTGAGATTTCACTTCATATCTTATATTTCACCAATTAAGGCAATGCCGCGTGATGAAATGAGTCATGAAATCGATCGATCTGTATTCGTGTTACATCTAACGAAATACTCTATATTTTTATTCTATTATCATTATTAGGGTAAAAACTTGTGTGCATTTGAATGTACAATATATCTATTTTAATTAAGGTTCATCAACTCCCAATTGTGATTTATTAATCTCTAAGTACGATTTATTAATTCTCAATTAAAATTTTATTAGAGCGAATGTATTGGGAGCATAGCTCGTGAACCTAGGAAGAATTTGTGAATGTAGGGTAGCGACCAATAGCTTATTTACACGCAACAATGTGCGGTATGTATGTGGTGAGTTGACCGAGGAGTCACATGGCAATGCAAAATCTGCGGCGGACATGAGCATGAATCAACGCAGCGTATTAAAGTGGCTAACTGCGTAGTTAAAGTTGCCGGCCACGCAGAAAAAAATATTGGTAGGGACAGAAATCTTCGTACTTTTAATTTTTCGGTCTTCGAAGTATTGACTCGATAAAAGATAAAGACAATTTTCGATAATTTTCATAAAATTTTAAATTTAAAAAAAAATAAAAATTAATAGGGACTTGAGCCCTTCCTATCTCTTAATGGGTTCGGGGCGTTGATCTTTTCTAATTTTCTGTTTATTTTTTTCTTCTGTTGGACCAAACAACAGTAGTTACCTAATTATCATAGCTACCGATATTATTCTTACAGCCTGGTTTTGTTCCAATCATAACTATCACAACTAATTCGATTTATTCTCTTGTCACGCATTATTTGGTTTCTAGATTGTATAATCATTGTACCTTCCCAAAAAATAAAATATTATTTAATCATTGGTTAATTGTAGCTGAAGAAATCATAACATTCTTTCTTTGCCGGTGGGATTTGCATCAATAAGAATTGGACTAGATGATACTCTCTCCGTCGGTAATAAAATGTCCTATTTTGTCATAAATGAATTTCCATGATAAAATGTATCGTTTTTAGTCATTTTTTTTATTATAAAACTAATATATGAAAGTGAGACTTATATTCCACTAATTTTTCCACCAATTTTCATTCATATTTCTTAACAAAGATAAACAATTTCTTAAAACCTGCACCGAATCAAAACGAATCGATTTATCGAGAACGGAGGGAGTAGTAAGTTTTAAGAACCACAATCACGTTTTCTCTTTATGGGCAATACCTAAACACTAGTAATATTGTTAAAGAATATATTTAGGTTGAAATGAAATGGATTAATAATTTCATATGGAATAAGAATGAAATAGATATGATAGTTTATTTTATTTTACAAATTAAATAAATGTTTGTGTATTACTAATATTCTTTTGAATAGTTTACCATGGTGACAAAATCAATACTTTCATCTATTATTTATCATTTTTTGTATAAAACTTGTAACGAAATGGTAATTATATATAAAAATTCATCTACATAATATAACTAAATGCATTGGTTGTATTCAATAAATGCCAGCTTAGTCCAGCCCTACCTTAACTAGAGAAAGTCCCATCCCCTTAATGAGTTCTACGTCCAAAAGATGAGTATGGACTTCAAAATGACACGTCATATCGCCTAAGAAAATGACACGTTGTCATCCAAAAATAAATAAATAAAACCTACAATTAATTTCGTATTATTTAAATATAGTTGCAAACTAAAAGATCATTTTAAAATATTTTAAATTCATAAAGAGGGACTCTTATATACAAATAATTTAGGCCATGATAAAAAAAATAGATTATATCAGGTTGAAGATTAATATATTGGGCTCCCATGATGAAATGAGCTACAAAATACTTTCATTCAGCCACTCAAAATAGTCATATTTTTCCATTTTGGTCTGTCTATCGAATTCGAAATTAATCTCATTCTATTTTTAGAAAATTTCTAACAACACTATATCAATCACTTTTTTCTCTCTAACCACTTTTTCTCCCTATTTCTCTTACTTTACCAATTACGTATTAAAATCTGTGTCATCCACTAATAGGACTATTTTTAGTGGACGAAAGAAGTAATTTGTTTCGCATTTGTGTGTTAAGATAACGAGAGAGCCTATTACGAGTTACATCACTTTATTATGAACCTGTAATAATATATTGAAGGTGATACAAAATGCTATTGACGAAAGAGACTGTACAGCACAAAATGAACTGGAGGTAATAATCCAAAATTGGAGTGCACAAAAAAAATATTAAGGTACAAATAGAATTTATCCGCTAGTGATGGCCGCGTCTCAGGGAAGAAAAGAATCCTCCACCTTTCTCCTTTCGTCCGTCCCCATCCTCTTCGACCTGTTGTACAACGAAGTAGTTTGCCATTCATAAAGCATGACTGGTTGGATATTAAGTGAAAAACAATGAATGAGTACTGAAGTAAAGGTGATGGGGAAAAAAAATAATTACCTCCTTAAAAATTGTGTGTAAGATTTGAGTTATATCAGAGAAGTCGGGTCTTAGAGCTGGATCACGTTGCCAGCATCTCTCGAGTAGCTCAACAAGCTTCTCATTTGTATGTCTCGGAATAGTTGGCCGGAGACCCTACATGTAATCAAGGAGCATTTCACCACACAAAACAAGCATTCAATTTTCTCAAAGTAAACAAGAAAGACAGAGCAGTTGACATACCCTTTGGACCACCGCAACAGCTGCTTGTAAAGGGGTGAGATACTCGTACGGCAGCTGTGAAGGCAAAATATGAAAATGGAGAAGATATTGAACATGCCAAATCGAAATCCAATATTTATAGTGTAGAACAATACCTTTCCTGTGAGTAATTCCCATATTACCACCCCAAAACTGAACACGTCGGCTTTGTGATCGTAGGGCTTGTGCTCGATCACCTTCACAGGGGGGGGAGGAACTAAACTAGTAAGCTCAAACATGTCCATCTCTTCACTGATTCATCTATACAGATTGTGATGTAGCACAAGCAAACAAAAGAATCCCAGATTGGTTTTTTTTTTGTTATGATAGTTATATACCTCAGGGGCCATCCACCGGTATGTCCCGGTTTCAGCAGTCATCACACCTGTTTGTGCCTTCACTCTCGCCACTCCAAAATCGCCCACTTTAACCACCTGAAACCAACCATTACTCGACCTCAATGCTCCAACTCCGGTGATGTATATCAAGTTAACAACACTAAGATCATTCATGTTGGGATAGAATACTTACTTCCTTTTCGTCCATCAAAAGATTTGCACCCTTCAAGTCCCTGTGAATTATATTGTTCTGATGCAAAAAGTCCATTCCCTTTGAAACATCAATCGCAACTTTAAGTAATCCCGGAAGCTTAAAACTACCCTTTTGCTTGTGCAAGAAATCGTATACACTCCCTCCAGACATGAATTCTGCAGTTAAAAGAACATGTAAATGTATAATGAACTTTTTTTGAAATGGCAAAAGAAATAGATGCATGCATGCCTACACGTACCTGTAACAATGCACAAGTTTGGAGGTCTGGTGCATGCCCCTATAAATTGAACCACATTTTTGTGACGAATTTTTCTGTAAATACCAAGAAACCATCAGAATCCAGAAACAATGCACGAATGACAGACTTAAGGAACTCCTCATAGCTGTAACCAAACTTTATTACTTTGACAAATAAGCTACTTAATATCGACAAACCTCATTATGTACACTTCTTGAGCAAATTCCTTCTGGAGTTCTGTATTCAAGCGCTCAGCCTTGAGAATCTTTATTGCGACATCCTGACTACGGTAAGTACCTCGGTATCTGAACATAGAGCTTCTACAGTTAATTGAACGCTCAACTGCAAGCCTAAGCTTAAAAAATGGCATCCATGATACTTACAAATCACCGTATGATCCTGAAGCTACTTTGGACTCGAATTTCAGAAGTTGAGGATCGATTTCCCAGACATCAGTACCATCATTGGGTATTGTCAGTTGATCATATTCACATTTGATCTTTATTTGTTGATGTTCATTGAGATGAGGCAAAGACTCTAGATTGGGCCATGAACTTTTCTGCAAGATATAGTATATATGCTTCACAATTTTAGCTTTATAGCAAACGCTGAACAAAGTAGATATAGCATAAATCAAGTCTCAGTAAATAACATTCCACTTAAATTTGTTGAGCTTTATACTATCTTGTGGAAAAAGTATAGCATAACAGACATGTAGATAAGGAAGGAAAGTGCAATACAAATAAGCCAACAATTATGGGCAGAATTGACCAGTACGCACATCTAAACAGTACCAACTACCACCAATCCTAATACATAACACCACAGAGCTTAGAAGAATCTTACCTCAGTCTTTAGAACTTCTTTTTCAAGTGCAGCCCGAAGTTGCTCGACCTCCTGATAAGTAGAAACATAAGGGTAAGTCGAAAACTCTCAGGCAAGTCTTAAATGGCCCTAAAATAAGCTCCATTAATTCCTTTCTCAGCTTCAGATATGATAATGCCACTGAGGAAATGTTACCACACAGATGATGTTTTAGTACATATATCTCACAGCACATGTACTTGATTTTTTAAAGAGAAGAATGAACCAGAGCTCATAGCTTCAGGTACTTGAACAAGACCAAGATTTGTTGGTCATCAGTCATTGATAACATTGAGCACCATGCAATTTGCATTGCCTTTATGTACAAGTATTCTAAAGAACTACCTTTGGACTGTACAATATTTATTAAAACAAGACACAGTTACAAAAAAATAAAAGGCGATAATAAAACATTTTCAAGGATCGTGTGTATTTTGGCAGAGCTTGATTGGATATTAAAAGAGAATAAAAATTCTACTAGGGTGAAAATTAAAAAGAAGATGGGGTACCTCAAACGGCCAACCATCAACAACAAAGACAACAAGTGAATAGCCATCAACAGTTGAAAAGGCATGTGCTTCCTGAATGTTGAGCCCAACTTCAGCTAATATAGAAGTCAGCTGCAAGTTCACCATTGTATTCAGTCACAGGGCTACAACGAACACCTTTAAGGTAAAGTAAAAAAACTCTGAGCAGAATTAGTAATGCTTGATTCATTTTACTTAGAAAGAGATACAAATAGATGTCCAGGTAGATGTTCTTGTGAGTTGTAAGATTTGATAAATTTATTGTGGAGTCATGCTTCAGAACAAGTAAGCAACATCGGCTACCTGACTGAGGAGCTTCGGCCTGTCAATTGTTGAGAAAGTAATCTCATGCATGGGCCTACATCATCAATTGTAAGAGGAGGGTTAAGCTCTAGAATGCACTGGTACGGTGGTACCAATCAATGTTATACAGTGGATTAAAGAAAGATGGCACACTACCATGTTGCAGCAATTAAGCACCAACAGAATTAAGAACCAAAAAGATCAGGCGCAGAATATCTATATAGAGCATACCTTCTAAAGTTTGCAACGGCATCTGCACCAATATCTCCATCTTGCACTTCTGATTTACATGCTTGAAGTGCAAGTGCCTCAAGATTTGGAGAAGATCCAAAGGCAGGTGGTGGATGGATGCTGAATTCGAAATGGTAGTAAGATATCATAATATCCCAATGAATCAAACCAAAGGGGGGATAGAAAATGTGTGGAATACTTTAAATCACCAAATGGCTACAATGATGAAAAAGAACAAAAGATCATAACAATGTGAAGAACATTACACATAATAAAGAATTTTGCTAATACCTTTCCTTTCTTGGAGAACTTGAATGTGCCACATCTCCTAAATTTCCATCCGAGGTAGGCACTACCTGCATATAAACAAGATAACACCTAATTTTAAGATTATACCAACCAGATAAGAGAACAACGTGCTAGCATAATATACCAAAAGAAGATGCATCCACAAGCATGATGACATGTAGTTGAGCAAATATGCAAAACGCCAAGGAATTTTGAATGAGCATGCACTATTTCATGAACCTGATTCATGCTTTTCAGCACCTTTCAGCAGATCTTGGAGTGACTTCCATTTTTTCTTTTTATTCTTTTTGGAGATAAATTCAGGCAAACATTGATGAGAAATGTATGTATTACAATTTCAGTAAACTTTAGCCCAGTAGAAAGCTGAGAAACTAATGATCATCCCAATAGGCAATAGTTACCAATTAAGCTCTTCTGAATTCTACAAGTCCTCTCAATATTTACCAACACTCTTATCTAATACAAACTCTTACTAGCAGGTGCTGTGGCCTGGTTTCACCGACCTACTTAGAGTCCTCACATTCTTAATAAATGGTTAAGATCTCACGTACTGCTTCCAATTTTAAGATCACAAACATCACTTTCTGGACAGGTCATCAATGTATGTGAGGCCGAAGAAGTTTGTGTGCAAGAAATAGCATGCCCCACAAGATTATCCAAAATCAGATAGACATATAAAAACTGGGGAGGATTAGGTTTGACATTGACAAACAAACCTGCACTATGCGGACATCAAAAGTGGGCCTATTAGCAGGATCACGCGCCAGATGCAGGAGCCTCTTGTGCGTGAGAACATCGTCCGCCCTATCCAAGCTCACATCCATCGCATACCTGCGCCATTAATTACAATGCACAAAATGCTCAATCCCAATGCAATCGCAAAACAAATCACTCGTCGATAGTAAGAAAATCATACGGGGCATGCAAAAATTACTCCAAGTTTTACTCATTTCAATCTGATTCTATACCAACATTTCATCTCGTTTATAACGCCACGTCCATATTAATCATCCAGAAACTAATACACTAGCATCGCAAGCATCCAAATATGAACTACGACCAAAATTCAGCAGTAATAAGGAACACTCAAAAGCTAGAGAAGATCAATCATCTGATAACAAAAATTGGGAAAAACAAAAAGCAATGGATTTTAAAAACGATAGCGCAAAATTTTATTCTGTAGCATAAATTATGATGTTTGTGGTGAGAAAGTAAATGTAACCTAGGAGGCAGACGATTGAAATGAGCCCAAAGCTGATCATCGAAATCCATTTCCTGAGCTTCGGGGTGTCCGACTTCCTTAAGCCGCTGCAAAACCTCATTGTAAACCTCCGTTTTTTTGTGCTGTAACCGGCTCGCCGCCGACGGTTTCTGATCCTCTCCCCTACTTCCGCAACTCCCTATATCTTCCATCACCATCTGACACTCGACAGCTTATTCGCAATTTCCGCAATCAGCTTCGTTCCAGATTTGCAGATATCTGCTGCAGTTTACGTAGAATGAGATTTTCACCAGGGGCGCGGATTTATACGTAGCAGATGCCGATTTGAGACGGCTGCGAACTCGAGATTATTAAACTTCATATTATCGCCAACTGATGGAAAAATATATATTTAAAAGGATTTCATGGATGAGCTACATATGGGCTTTGAATTGGTTTATTTCTTCATCCATATCCCTTTCTCTCTCTCTCTCTCTCCCACTCTCTCTCTCCAAGTGAAGAACTTTTTATTTATTTAGGGATTGATTGATGGGAATTGTTGACCAATATGCCCCTCTTCCCGTAATACTGGAAATCCATAATTTATTTATTTTCTTCTTTTATTTTTGTTCTTTTATTTGATTAATAATAATATGTAGAAAATGATTGTTTAGTAATTGAAATGACTCGTCTCCACGTGGAAAACACTCAAACCTTGGCCCCAAAAATCGTTGCATGTGATTTGAGTGTCCTTTATAATTTAGGTGTCGCGTTTTGTACATTTTGGAAGTCTTCTTCGATCACTGTCTAAATAAATTGTTCCTATTACTATGATACATACATAATTAACGTGTACTATGATAGTGGGTCATTGCATTCATAAATAACTTGAAAAGGTTTCGGATAATTGAGTTTATAAGTTAGAGAGAATAGAAAAAATACGAAATTGTACTGTATATATTTAATATAACAAACCACAACATATGAAACTGCGTATAAGGTTTTGAAAAAATAAATTGAGGTTGATGAACTTATTTTTTAGAGAGCTTATTTTCACTGTTTATTTTGTATAACACTTTTACAAAGTTTATAAGTTATTTTAAGGAGCTTATAAGCTCAGACGAACACCCTCTTATTCTAACTAAAAAATATTTTATAATAAAATTTCAATTTCTTAATTATATATTTCGACCATTTTAAATTATTTTACATGAGTAACAAAAACATGTCATATATCTTTATTTGGAAAAAATAAAGAAAATATATGACCGAAAAAAAAAATAGCAGCTATTTTGGTTAGCATTTATTAGCTTTTTTTCAGTTTTAATAATTGGAAGTAGGGTTCATATTTGGTGGGCAATATGGTAATGAACACGTGGAATAATCGTTGGCAGCGCAAGCGGCGCCTTGATGCTGCTCTCCAACAGCAGAATAGGCGCTGGAATATGCTTCTTATCCGTACTCATCTACTCGGTGGATCCCACTAATGTTGTCCACGTAATTATATTGTAATCCTTTTGTTTTTTCTTTTAATCATGAAATAACGAAATTTGCATTTGTTATTTCCAATAATTTAAATTCGATCACAATACTAATAATCCAGTTATAAAATTTCAGCAACAATTCTATTATTTTAATTAATTATTTATTTTTTATTAACATCTAATATTATATACTCCTCTGTCCACCAAAAATAGTCTTATTGGTGGACGACACGGGCTTTAATGTACAATTGGTAAAGTAAGAGAGTTATGGAGAAAAAGTGATTGGAGAGAGAAAAAAAGTGGTTGATAAAGTAGGAGAGAGAGGAAGAAAAAGCTGTTGGAGAGATAAAAAATGGTGTGTACTAATGGTATAAGTTGTAAATAGATTGATGTTTAGGAGTATTGTGTTATGGGAAATTTTTCATAAATAGAATGAGACTATTTTTGGTGGACGAACCAAAATGAAAAAATATGATTATTTTTCGTGGACGGATATAGTATTTATTTAAATTGTGATATTTATAAATTACAAATAAATAATTAAATTTTTTAAATATACATAATTAAATTAAATCATGCACTAGTTATTGCTCGCTCTTCGCCCCACCCTTCCAACAACGCATCTGCAATGTCGGCGTGTGGGCGCCCCGTCACACGCCGCAATAACGGTTGCGTTGCTAATGCTCTTAAAAGTGTTCGAAATTGAATACAGTTTATACCAAATCAGATCAAATTATATTTGTGCAATTTGATTTGAATTTTTGTTTATGGAAGATGAAAGTTACGTAATTACAAGAGATCATCTTTTGAAAGAATGGGAATTAATATTTTTATTGAGTCATGAGTTCGATTTTTAAAAAATATCATATGTATTAAACAAAATTAAATCAACTCGTAATATAGTTAGAACAGTTAAGTAAGGATATGGAAAATATTTATAAATTGGGAAAAGATAAATTCGCATAAATCGTACATACATAATACTTCTAGATTTTAAATTGAATCGGACCGTTTATGTAAACTGATTTTATTATTAATTATATTATTTCCTTACTAAAATACCCTTATTATATTTTCAAAGATATGATTGAAAATTTGATTTGATAGATCCTCCAAAAAGAGCCATAAAGATAACTTATAGACTAAAATGTTAGTCGGTTATTTACATTCACATATAATAAATTTACATATAATTTTCAATTTGATTTGGAAATAAATATGTAGATATCAAATGGAAAAGTTAATCTTTTCCTAAATCTACAAATATCTCAATTTGGAAAAGCTAATTTTTTCCTAAATTATTGTAGAAGTATAATATATAATATACTAATTTATTATAAATTAATCAATATTTATAAACTAATTTTAACTACAAAATACATAAAAAGCTCAATTATGTATATATAATTTATATACATTTATCACTACTCACAAATTATACCAAATCGTATTAATAAAATCTGATTTGATTCAGTTATGGTCTTAGTATAATTTGATTTGGTTTCATAAAAATAAACCTTATTTTACTTATATATATATATATATATATATATATATATATATATTTAAAAATGTCAAAATACACTGCCAACATTAGCTAATTACCATCAAAAGGCATGATTTTAGTACAAGTTTTTGCTGGAAAAATAAACATTGCAGATATTTTCATGAAAATTGATTACTAAGTAACCTTTATTTTTCCCTGTAGATTCCATATGTTAGGCATATCTAGATTTGATAATCAAATGTAAAAAAAAATAAAAAAAATAATAATAATAAATAAATAAATAAAAATTGACGTTAAGTGCAGTGTGATAATCACGTTTCAGTTGTTATTTGTTTATGGTTAATTACTAATTAGGGCGTGATTACGATAAATTTCTTTAATAAATTAAGTTGGAACTAGCCTCATCCCAGAATTTCCTGCTATCTTGATTAGTGATTTTCTACTAATGCCCTAGACATAATATGCATAATGCATGTTTCACTGTTACTAAAAATTTTAATGTTTTTAATTTATTAAACATGTAAACCATAGAATTTTTTATACCTTATAGAGTTTTTTTTTTTTTTTTGGAAGACGATAACATATATTGTCATAGGGCTGGACTTAGGTGGGGTCGCGTAGAGTCGGCCAATCCCGCCATCGTCTCAGGACTACCAAAAGAATTCTATTATCTTCGGTCTTTCGAACCGCCGTCGACCTCACGCGCAGCAATTCCGACCCCATGAATTTTGTTTTCTGGATCCGACACTTAGAATTAATAGTACATAGTAAACTTATAATTTGTTTAATGTTTGATGCTAATTAATCAACTAGTCCTAGAAATTTAGTAAAGTGGATGAAATTCAAGAGATTACTTATGCTTCAAACCCCAAACCTTTTGACTAAGTATGTTTTTGATAATTAATTAGGATTTGTGGCGAAATCAAATAAGTATCCTCGTAGGTTGGAGGATATGACGTGGAAGCGTGCGTAAATGCTGACGTGTGAAGACCGTATTTGGCCTTTGGGTTCTCCAAAAGCCAGTTTAACTTGAAAATGATCGATCTTGTAGATAACATTAAATACTAAAAACTGATAATATTAATTATTAAATAGTAAATCTTGAGAGACATATTTATTGGGGAACGGACATTGAACGTGGGAAATGATCGCTGACAGCGCGGTGCTGGCGGCGACTTGATGCCGCTCTTCACTCATTTATACGTATATAATATTATTAAATTTTAAATTAAATTAAATTGATTTTATTTAAATTAGTTTTATTATTAATTTACTAAATTGTCTCTATTATTGTTTTCAAAAATATGATCGAAAAATTGATTTGATAGATTGTCTAAATATGGATATAAAATTGATTTGGAGATAAATTATAAATATATAGATATCTAATGAAAAAAGTAAATCTTTTTATAAATATGCAAATATCGAATTTGAAAAAGTTAATTTTTTCTTAAATTATTGCAGAAAAATAAATATATAAGATATTAATTTATTTTAAATTAAGTAATATTTTTAACCTGATTTAAATACAAAGTATCTAAAAAGCCCGATTATGTATGTACATTTATCATTACTCAAATATGATTCCAATAAAATTAAATTTTTTTATAATATCAATTTGGGCAAAATCGAGAGTAACACATTAATCTTTATTTAAAATTATATCGAGGGGCTACCATTTTTTTTTTTTTAATTATTGTTATGAATTTTACTTGGATGGATGTACTATTTCCTGCATATGTGCTATGATATATTCAACACTCATTAATTAGTGTATTATTAAATTAGCCAGCGGGTCCTTTGATGTGATTATCAACGCCAACTTTGTGAAGTTTATTTTTCCTCGTGCCAAAATGGGTGTAAAACATTTTAATAAATGGTGTGCTATAAAATATGTTTCAATTTTAGAAATTAGGTAAAATCACTAGCTAGGTCAATAAATGGGCGGTTTGGTCAAATACTAAATAACAGGAAATGATAAAGAAAAATGGGCTTCACTTCATGTGTGTGTTGGTCTAGTCGTAGTGGTTAATGGCTTAGGTATGATGATAAATAGACTTTCGATTAGTTATGATACTATCATGAAATCTAAAAAATTCCCAAATTTAAAGCTAATGTGTGGCCGAGATTTTCCTACATAGACTCATCGAACTCACCGTTCGATGTATAATACTATGTCGTTCAACGTCAACTTCAAATTTGGTGATTTTAGGGCCTTCCGTCAGTTTCAAATTTGCAGATTTTAGGTTTCATAATAAAATCATAAAAAAATTAAAAATTTATGTATTTACATGCCAATAACCTTTATTATTATTATTATCCATTCTAAATTATAAATTATTGTAACATACTCAAACATGTATTAAAAATTTTATTGTTGAATTTTTATTTAGACATCTAGTATTTAGTAATGCTAATTCAAAAGTTGGCATAGGATTCTTGTTTACAACAACCAAAAAACTAAATTAGACTCATTGACAAATCACAAAATGAGAATCACAAACTGAGCGCATGAACCACAGCATGATTCATGCATAAGTGCTACCAATTCTTTTTTCGATTTATTCTGAGATTATGGCATTATTCGCATTTTATTCCCAACTTAATGATCCAATAATTATATTTTATATTGATCAAATCATGTGCAAGATTTACTGATCATAAGAATGTTGAAATTTGAGTTGATCAGATCAATTTCTCAACTCTAAATGTTCGATTATATATATATAGAGAGAGAGGAAAAGTGTGTGTGTGCGTGTGTGAAATATTAAATGGAAATACATGAAATTTCGTAGTGTCAACTGCATGTAAGTTATTGTTAGGTGGCTCTGTCCCCCAGGTATCATTATTTGAAGCTATTTTCATGCATGGTCGAAGATGGTACCAATTTACCAATTTTTTTGGCAAATAGCATTTACCAACTTCGCTAATAACATCCACAATTATATACCACAAATTATATCAGAATTATTATTCACGTGACATGTTAGTTTTTTAAATTTTACCACAAATACCAACAATCACAAACCACAAATTATACCATGCCTCAACTATTCATGATCCCACCATTTATTTTTATAATTTTTTTTATTAATCTCCAATATTATAAAAATGGAAAAGAAAAAAAAATAAAAAATGATCAAACTGTGGTTTTAAAAAAAAAAAAATAATAATTACAGACAATGGGCGAGCGCTGACTGACTCGCTTCACGCACGCGTGATTGGTCCATCCATAGACGGCATGTGTGCACGCAGCTTGGACTGCGTGGCAGACCGACTAGTTTTTTGTTTTTTGTTTTTTTTTTTTAATTTTAAATTTTAAGTATCGACCATGCACTTGTAGTTTATAATGATTAATGAATTATTTGCCTATTTATTTCAAGTCTTCCCCTTCGACAAGGAGAGAGTGATCGATACATTCAGACATAAATTCAAATTTAAATGAATCTAGACGTATATACATGCTCAAAATGTAAATGTAACCCAAAATGTAAACTTGCAATTTCACATTATTTTTAAAATCTTGCAAGTGAAAATTGCAATAAGGCCAATTCTTTTGGAAAGTTTGTCCCACGTAGGTTGTATTTTGTATTTCACCATTTCTTAAATACGTAAATGTAATATCATATGAATACACTTATAAACAACACCTAAATTCATAAATAATAAGCACCTACAATTAATTGACTTTGAACGTGTGAGAATTGAAAATGACACATAAATACGATAATTAAACATTTCTAGTAAGCGGTATATTCTGTGGATTTGATTAAATATTCTCCTTACCCCTACTTGTACCAACTCTAAGTATATAATTTCAATAATAATTACTATATAGTGAATTAATTGTAAAATAGTCGGCCATAATTACGAATTAGTAACTAAAAGTTTAGAATTGAAAACTGAAAATAAAAATTATAAAAAACTGAAAAGTAAAACCAAAGAAAGAAAAACTAGAAAATAAATACTACTCATCCGCGATAAATTATCACATTTTGCCAAAAATGGATGTCCACAATAAAATAGCTTATTTCACTTTTACTATTTTTGATAAATATCCCTTGATCTTGCATTTTGTTGTCTTCATAGTTCTTTTCGTGCTAGCTTAGAAGTTTGAGATAGAGTGGAAGAAGGAAAACATTTAGTCAGTACGTGTTTAAATAAAAAAATAATAGTATTCTATCTAATGATAGTTGTTTGGTATAATTAATCATAATAAATCACCTACATTCCACTAACTTACTCCTCTTACATTTCATTATAAAACTAATATATAAATATGTGATCCATATTCCACTAAATTTTTTCACCCGCTTTCATTTATATTTCTTAAATCCCGTGTTAAGTCGAAATGGGACAGTTTATGATAGACGGAGGGAGTATAAAATAATGCTCCTAAAAGTGGTATAGAGATTCATATGCCGAAGACTTTATAAAACCGTCTCACTAAAAGTCAAGCTCTAACTAAAGTTATTTCCACCATTCGCATCTGTATCAATGCTGTTCTAGTCTCGAAGTTTGTTCAATCATATGATAAGTCAATACAAAACTAATGTAAGATCGATTTTTTTTTTTTAAAAACAAAAAATATAATCCCTGTGGATCTCTCTGGTTTTATACTTTGTAGGAGTTTTGGGCCCAGATAAGATTAACAGAATCTGGGCTTGGACAGCAAATGGATCTATTGGGTTGTACTTTTACTTCCACACTGAAAGTGGTTTTGCATGGCCCACAACAGAAGTAGGTATTCGTCGTATGTTTTACTGCATGTTGATTTTTGGTTTCGTTTTAGCCGTTGATTTCACTATAGCATTGAATCACGAGAATAAGAGAGAGATTAAGAGTTCTAAATCTTCTTTCTCAAGAGAGAAATTGCAATGATTACAAGTTTAAGCTATTTTTGGAGGCAGCATATTCACTGTTCAAAACAATATCTCATCTTCAACTAAAGAAAGAAAGAAGGAAGGAAGGGAACATACCAATCAGAAGCCGATTAAACTACTTCTTCAAACCCAAAATACCTATCAGCAGCATAATCAACAAAGCTATATAATGGTAGAACCTTGTCACCATATTTCTCCAACCTATCCAGCTCTTTCTTTGCTTGGGATCTTAAATCCTCAGCCACCTTCATTGCTTTCTCAACTCCATACACAGATACATAAGTTTTACCCTTACTCTTGCTCTCACCCTTCTCTTCCGACTGCTGTTTTGCTTCCCGGATGTCATCCACCACCTCATACAAAATACCTACAGCCCGGCCATATTTTCTCAGGTGCTCGATCTCATCATCTGAAGCATCAGCAAGTAGGCCTCCACAAACAGCAGAGCACTGGCCCATTTCGCCAAATTTTTTTTCTTGTACGAGATCAACTGCATTTGGCCCACCCTCAAGATCGAGAAACTGACCGGCAGCCATACCTGTGGACCCCACTGCTCTTGCTATCTCAGCAATGACTCGAAGGAGGCGAGTTTGAGGGACAAGATCTGTGGGGGTATGGGAAACAATATGACGGAAACCAAGGGGGAACAATGCATCCCCTGCTAATATTGCCATGTCCACACCGAATATTGTGTGGTTGGAGGGCTGGCCTCTTCTTGATGTATCATCATCCATGCATGGCAAGTCATCATGTATTAATGAAGCAGCATGGACCTATTGTTCAGAGGCGCATAGGATAAGGAATAAGAAATTATGAACAAAATTAACCAATGTCTTGATTGCTGCAGATTAAAAGTAAAATAAAAGAGTTGAATACATAAAAGAGTAAGAGATTGAAACTTAGATCATGTGAGAATGATGGTACATATTCCAGACAGTAAACCTGACATTGACATCAGCAAAAAATGCAATACATAATGAAAGTGTGCAGAGTCCAAATTTCAAGATTTAAATATGCTTGATTTTCAGTTCACAAATTTGGTCGAATTGGTTAGACTATATTATACCGTTGAAGCAAACCATCAACTCGCTTAAGTTATGTATAACATATACATAAAATAGCAAGGAGATTCTGAAAAATTGATTTAAGTTTATGAGTAAATAAAACCCAACATTGAAGATAAAAATCAATTATGCTCCCATCTGCAGTCTGTGTGATTTAGGCCCTTCAGGTACCTATCCTCACATCTCCTAGTTTGTGGACTTGCTCTTATTTTATAAAAAAAATAGATTAGTCAGAGGTGTCTAGACTAAACCTATCAAGAGCCAAGGATGAGCATTCAAGACTCAATGGCAGTGATGGCCAACCAGGTTGCGATCATACAATCTCAACATGTAATTCAAGTCAACAAAGATGCCCCAATAAGCATACGGCTATTGATTTCTATATTAGAACGATATAGACGTAACTATTTTAGAATTTGTACAAATTTCAAACTAGAAAAGAACATTATAAATATATCATTTTAGCAGCACAAATCTTTGTTAAATTGCTGTATAACTACAAATAATTTTTATAGCTTTCTGACTACAACTCGTAACTAGGATTTCAAGTAAGTAGCCCTAGCTGATTCAGAATCTGAGAACATAGACAGCATTCAACAAGAGATTAGAGAATAAATGCAAAAGGAAAGGCAAAAAAAAAATATCATCAATATTCGAAAAACAAACCATTTCAAGAGCGCAGGCGGTGGGGAACGCGGCGAGGCGATTTCCACCAAAAATCTCACAGGCGGCGACGCACATAACCGGCGGCGCTCTCTTAGCGCCTTTCGCCAAAACTGAATAGCGCATTGCTTCATAGATCTGCT